>JACJUY010003224.1:46818-84095 GCA_014220935.1 Platorchestia sp. MABIK | reverse complement strand
TTTCGATTCTTTTTTCTCCATATACAGTATCCTACTCTAATCGAGATTTATTCCATGTGTGTCAACATATTAAACACAGTGGTTTTCTTGGTAACCAATCACAGTTGAGATTCGATTACTGCAGAAGATTAGGACAACTCAGCGCGTGCTACGCGTCCACCAATATTCAAGGTAGATTCAAGGGTTATCTGAGTTCGGTTGAACCGACAGTGACTAGGCAGAATTTCCAGGTTTTCACCGAAGCTGATACGTGTGCATGTAAGCTTTAATTTGTGCTGAGATGTCAGTTACGTTCGAATTACGCACAGAATTAAAGAAAAAAGTGAGCATGAGGTGCATTTAACTTAGCGTAGCATGAATTTGATGAAAAATTTGTTCATTTGGACAAAATATTCCTCATACATTTGTAAGTTGAGAGCACGTATTGCTTTGTGTCAAACTATGTATACACAACATTGTGACAAGCTCTCATCGGAGGTAAAATTAAATACTAAACGACACGAGCATGTATACTCGTACAAAACAAATTCAAAAATTACCGTTGTAGAGGTACCTCGCGATTAGGCGAGCCCAAGAAGCTATAGATTTCTTATGGCAATAAAATGCACCAGCGCAAGCGCGCAAATCAGCAAGGAAGCGAATGTGACCATTCATTTAGATTCTTATTGTACTTCGGTGGCTGTGCGTTACGTACCTGACGGCATGAAACTTGGAAAGCTTCTCGAGAGCGAAGCAACGTACTCGTCTTTTTAGCTACCATCTATTCCATTTTATTCTGAATAGCGATGAATGGGGTGGCGTTGGAGTGATGTGCAGTTTGACTTGCGAATAAGATAAATTGGTTTGTTCACAAATGCTTTTACTTATTTCAAAATTACTTTAAATTATTTGAATTATGCGTAGAAGGACTCTTATTGAATATGGCACATGAATATATCTTAGGTGTATTTTACTACTGACGACTAACAAAAAAAGGGCAAGCAATTGCAAACCGTTGTCAATATATATATATATATAATAGAAGCTCTACAAGTTTAAAATTGTACTCTTCAAGGCTACTGGAAAATAAAATATTTATTTGCAACGGATGACGNTCTGATGTTTGAATACGAGAACGTCTAAGCTTAGTGTGCTCAGCTGCAGAGCATACTATGCAGCAAAATTGCGCTTGGCCTTCTTGTGCTTTTTGCCCTTCATGTGTCGGAATTCCCCTTTGCACGCAAAAAATTATGTTTTTATGAAATCCAATCTTATCAATGCTATCCTGCACACACGTGAACAAAAATCTTAATACTGTACCGGTATTCAATGTCACAAAAATTGCAAAACTCGGGATTTATTCTAGAGAAGCCCCGCCACTAGTGCAACACATAAGTTCACCCACTGGTAACTTTCGAAATAATGCATCTACCGAATTCAAAATCAAATTACAGTACTCTGAAACGAAAGAATGTTAAAATATTTCGTTTGAGAGTAACTTGAAGTCGATAGTTGTATTATTCCGAAAGTTACAAGTGGGTGAACTTAGGTGTTGCATTAGTGGCCAGGCTTATCTGGAAAAGATCAAATACTCGCTGAAATCAAATTCGATTAATTGCTTCAACACCATGTAGTTACTAATTTAATGTACATTATGTTCAATACAATAATATCATGGCAACGCATAAACATTGACGGATTACAAGCGACTGTAATATGTTATTAACGGATGGTTCTGGCACGGAGAACAGTAACAGTGAACAAATGGGCAAAAAAGACAATTTTATGCCGCTTAGGTAAATCTGTACAGTTGACAGAAAAATACGTAATTTAGTGTGCTAGAACACCACGAGCGTTTTCAATGAAACATCATGCTGTTAAATCATACACCATGTGGTTACAATACACATTGAAAAATAACCAGTGAATGCCAAGTTAGAACTTACCTTCATTGCCAGATATTTGTTTATCATTCAACCGTTTGGCTTTCGCAAGATTAACTAAGACCTATCCTCTTGAATACATTTCTTTCTGTTCAAGATTTAACAATATTGGGTTGTTTATTAAAACAAAGGTATTCAAACACAGGTTTCCGAATGTTAAATGCGGTTTCGCGTTCCGACTCTTACAAAGTATTCAAAATAAATCTTGAATCTCATTTCCTATCAGAATACTAGTCGTGTAAGACAACAAAGTCAAATCTTGTCTCCTACATGATTGGTCCTGAAAATGTAGTTGCACTGGTTATATCACTGATGTTCAGTCTGCTCTGAAGTCGTTTATAGAATATACTGTTAACATCTAGTCTATATAAACTATTTTGTAAAATAAAGCATCGAATGTCGAATTAACTACTTCATTGATCAGTCTAATGCATTACTAGGTTAAATGAATTAGGTTAAACATTATTGTACATCATAGAATAACGATGGAAGGATGCCCTAGAAGTCGCTGAACTTATTCGGGCCCACACTTTACTCAAATATAACCATTGTACTAGACTTGAGAAACAATCTATCTCTGTATCACTTTTGGTTAATAAATTGTTCAAATATTCGAAATATTTCACCAGATTATTGTCATTTTCAGCAACCAACAAATGCCTCCTCCTAAGCCTTGCACGACACAACTTCAACTAAAGCCGGGAGAACCGGAGAAGAGATTAAGTGAATCTGCACTGCAGCGTAGCTTCCTGCCAAACAATATTAAGAAGCTCTGTGATTGGTGGAAACAGGAAAGAAATTAAAAAGAAACTTAAACACTTACCTTGCATGAATGTAGCTTGATAAAGCGTTCCACACGTCACGAATATCGTAGAAGAATATTTCGTTCACATTAATGATGGCGATGACAGTGTCACGCAATAGTATTCATCAACATGATTAACGTGCTGTGCCAAGTTAGTGCAGCCTCGTTTGATTCCAACGCTCCGTGAACACACCCACCTCGCCACCCAAGTTATCGCGCTTCTGACAGATTCGTTCTGATGTCGCGACAGGGTTACCACAAATTTTCATCACATAATCAGGAAAGAAGTAATATAATACATACTTAGAATAGTTTTGATTTTCATTCATAATTTAGTGTATAGTAAATAATTAAATTGTTTATTTCAATGTTACCATTTCATGCTTAACCGCAGTAAAAGCCGTAAACGCACAATAAGTGGTTAGGTTAAAAGTTGGCAAAATCTTCCTAAAGTAGCCAGCTCGGGGCGCTCATTTGAGTTGCACTTAGCTCGGGCAGCGCAGCTGCTTATTTAGCGATGATATCTACAGCATTGGAGAATCCTGGGAAACCAGAGCGCAGCAAGAGAGCAGATATGATCTACAGTAGATTTAGATTCATGACGTTATTTAGTTTTGATTACAGCAGTAGTATTTGCAAAACTCGCGGTATTATTATCATTCAATGGGACCCAAAAATCGTGGGCCACATTTTATGAGCAATTTCCTATTTTTCCTTGCTGATGAAAGTATTAATAGCAACAAGGAGAGATATTTTGTGAACATGTACTAATAGATTGTATAGGTAATCCATTTCCTAATGTACATAGTGCGTTATTTTATATTGAACTCAATGAAGCAGTGGCGTTTGGTGTTTAATGCATTTTCGAATAATGATTCATTCCGTTATGGAAAATTATGATTTATGTAAACATTCCTAAGCCTGTGAGGAACGGTTCTAAGAAAAGACAAAGAAATAATTTATGTTTTGATGAATCAGAATATCAGAATCAGAAACTCCGAGGAATAGAATAAGAACTAATTTGATTGAGGTAGGCATAAAAATAAGAAAAAATGTATGAAAAACATTACATTGAAGTACAGTTATTTCAAATTTAATACAGATATGGATGGGGATAGAAATTTCCTTTGAACGAATTCCTTGCAGAATTTTTGTACTCTAATCACTTTTGGGACTCGTATATAAAACCCCTTTCCCAATCGTTTACCCTCTCTTGCCACCATAAAAGTTTGACGATCAACCATAGATTTTTTAGCGATTTGAAGGATGCCAACAAACTGAAGCAATCATTTTCAGTAATATTCGTTGAAGAATGAGTATGAGCAGTTCATTTTTCAACAAATCAATGAGCAATTCAGCTCACCATAACCGTCTCAAAATGATCTGATGATATTCAAAATTAAGTGAACATTTAAAACAGACTTGGTTCAAAACTAATCCAGTCTTCAACTTTGTTTTGGGGTAAATTATATAATGATAATTATATAATTGGGGGTATAGAGGATACGATGAAGGTATCCACTACGCTGAGGTTCCTTGTGATTTACATAGGTTACACGCACTAAAATCATTTGCATTTATCAAAAATGCCCCGTGCTCAATACAAACAAGTTATACGACGGATAATGTGAAAATAATTCGTGCTCACATACACCATGTACATGTAAGATATTATATTTATCAGCTGAAAACTAAAATACACTTTGCAATTTTTTCGCGTTTTAGTGAACATGGATGAAGTTAAAACACTTCCGTTCTTCATTTGCAATGATGGGTAGCACCAGCGCAAAATCCCTTGCTGACAAAAATCTATTCATAAATTCTTTTGAACGAAGCGTCATTAGGTATTTGTGTAAAATCAAATTCGTATTACTTAACTTGATTCCTTCTCAACAAAGCCCTCAGTAATGAATATTTCCTGTATACAGTAGCGACACTTGTGATTTAAGCTCTTAAACTTGTGTTCACGATGACAAACCATTAATTAAACCCTGCATTGAATAAGGTTATGAATGTCGACCCCTTTGTTATATTCTACATTTTGTAATCTCTTACGAATATTCTACCTTCAGCTATCTGGATAGAGCAAAGACAGGGAGAGTTCCCTATTGATATTAATCACTGCATGCATGTACACGCACGTGAGATGATATAGAAGCTTTGTTTTTCCGCTTGTAATTAGTACGCTGCGCATATTTACTTCACTGTAGTTTAATAAGAAGAACACAACACTGTGGCATATTTTCAAGTGTCTCGGGCATGAAATCACGATTGCGCTTGAAAATAGGTACGTTTCCTTTTTTAAACATAAACCGCAGGAGACACTAATAAAACCTGTAACAAAACAACATTAACTTTTAGCGAGTTTCATTTCAAATTACCCATAGGACACTTGGAGTGTGTACGATATTAAACGATATTCAACTTTTATAGTACGATATTGAGTTGAAATGTTTTTTATAACCGTCATACGTTAACTTTATTTATGAAAATAACTGGGAAATGGCATCCCAAAAGAACTAATACAGAGAAGTGAATAAACTGTATTTGTGTACTGGAAAGCTGGTTATGTATTCATGTTTGTCGAAGTAATTTATCAGTAAATTCGATAATAAGTTCTATACGGAAGTTATTTATTTTCAACACATGCAAACGCAGCTCATTCAAAGAAATTCTTTGCATTATTTTATCAGTGTTCCCAATATTCCTCGATACGTACAACTGTGTTTTTTTTAAGCAAAATAAAAATAAGTACGTTTATTAAGGGTAAAAAACTATCTTTACTTTGTCAATTCGCTTGTAGAAATGGCAAGAATCGAGTAACGAATTTTCAGATGTTAATTATTCATTATGCGTAGGAGAGCTTTTTGCTGACAAATTTTTCTCCGGCGGATGGTTTACTGTTCGAAAACTACCGCAGTTGTCCATGGTTCTTTACAGGATCGATGCTCTGCAGATCTTAGCGAACAAACTTATTGACTTGTATTTGAGATTTTGTAAAAAATGAATTGCCAGTCGAATTTATGAGTAAATTGTTTCATTAAAAGTTCACTGGTCCGGAGAAGTTTCTTCCCTATTCTGATGACTGTGTGATGACGTCACAGTGAGTGAAAAAAATGGGTCATGCCAAGGTAGGGAAAGACGTGTCTTTCAGCAGTGGATTGGCCAGCTAGTTCTGGTAGCTGCATAGGACGATTGCGACAATCTCAGCTGCTCATAAGTGCTTGGTATCGCTCCGTGTAGTTTACTAGGCTTATGATTACAATGGCGTGCGCAGACACGGAATTTAAACACTGCATGCGTGAAGAGACGGAAATGATGTTCGGATCGCTACACTCATCTTGCTGTGAGTCAATTTTTAAAGGGATTCACTGCACTTATTTTCGTTGGCCAAAGAATCCAAGGCTGTTAAACGAATTTATGTCCGAAAATAGGTGAAAATACTAACAAAATGGACGACGCTAAAACGAAACACGTGGGAAGCTTAGCTGGTGTTTTTTCTTCGTAATAGTATTTTTTGAAACTCAAATACTCAATTTTGATTGCAGTCTCTAACGCCCTATATAGATGTTGGTTAAGTAAAGCACAAAACAGTTTGGTAGGAGAACTTTTCTTTTTGCCTGACTCTGATTTTTTACTGAATAAATTTAGATCTATGCGTTGGGGGTAATTTTGGTAAATGAAAATCAATACCTTTCAAGCAGTGAATGAAAGAGCTGCTAGGTACCTGTCGGAAATCATGTAATAGCCCAATGTTTTCTCGTGGATTAGTAGTAATCTTAGCAATTATGTTATGTTAGAAAAGCTCTCTGATTTAAATAAGTTGTTCATTTTCGAAATTAAATATCTAACAATGCTATGTTCAGTTCCTAGCGTCGAATTCAGACGAACAGTGAAGTCGTGTTCAGGCTCATGTTGCTTCTAGGGAAATTCTGGAGGGGCCTGGACTGACATTATGCTGCAGATAATTTTGAGAGTTGTTGAGGATACCAGTTCAGGTTAACGGCGCTTCTCATGTGCACGTTGCCTCCAACGCTGAGTGAGGTGCTGTGGTCGTATTCCGCCGGTGCCGGTGTCTGGCATGGGGCGAGTCGAGGCGTCCCCAGCGTAAATTTCCTGTTCACTCTTCCTCTCCTCTTCGTCAGCTCTTTTTTGTACTTTATTAATCTTCTAAATTAATGCTTTTGTGTGTGGGTGGGTGCGTGATTGAATTCCTTCACGTAAAGTGACGCTTTATGACTGCCCATCTTTAAGTATTCTTGAATTATCAAACTTTTAAATCAGGCTGCTCGTTTAAAACTATAACTAGTAGGTCCCACCTGATAGACGAGTCACCGTACTCTGATGTGGTTACCTTCTACTAAGACCTTTAAACCTTAACTCAAACCTATCAATAATATTTCTACTTCAACTTTATACTTCTAACCTCAAACATAACGTGCTCGGGAACACTTTCCTTCCTATTTTCCTCTTAAGTTCGACTTTTTGTCCTAGTACCAAGCGTTTCTACACTGAGTTGCACCATAAGCTCAGGTGTGCATTGAAAATTAATATCCTTAATTTAATCGAGATGGAATGAAATACATGTGTAGATATAACAAAATTTTGGTGGAGTCTTTAGATTTGTAACTCATAGAGTGATACCTTTCGCAGTATGTATCCCCTAATCGTCTTGACTAAGTTTCTCTTGTGGTTTCTTTTTTGCGGCATACATCGTCGGATTTCTTGACGACGGTGATAACTTCATTTAGTCCTTTAATTGGATGATTTACATTCATATGCGTTCTTAGGATATTCACCGTTTTTCAAGAACTTTACCATTATTTTTCAGCTGACCTTGACAGTGAGATTGGACGTATTGTGAGAACTAGAGTTATTGTCAGGCTGGGGACACCAGGACCCTAATTTCCTTTCAACTTACTGCCAGACGCTGTCGACCAGTGATTTGCCAGTCGAACCTCCTTACCTGAAGTCCTAATTGTGAACGCAGAGCTTTTTCTATTAAACAATTTTTTAAAAGGATTTTAAAGTAATGTTAGTACAGATCTTCCTTATGTTAACTCGTAATGTTCACCGTTGCGATGCTTAAAAATTTACAAAGTTCGCCGTTGTGACTCCAAATACTTAAAAAGAAGTTCGCGGTTGCGAAACATATAAATTAAAAAAAGTTCGCTGATACGACACCTAAAAATTAACAATAAGTTCACCGTTGCGACGACTAAAAATTAACATGTTCGCCGTTACGACGCTTTAATGTGAACTTATGTTAGAAGTATACGAGCTCTTTCGATGCTGTGGAAAAGTTTTTTTAACTTCAACTGGCGGGTAAAGTCAAATTTGTCCGCTTTATGGGATGTATGGTCAAGATATTAATATCGACCCATATTTCTTTATTCTATAGGGTGAACCACTCGCATTAAATCAAATAGAATACTAATCAAGAATAATGTTAACACTACACCAGGCGATAGATGGTTCATGTGGAAATTAACTCATTCAATGTATATGAGTAGTACACAAAGATCTGAACTTACCTCCTTGGTCAATACACTTCTGCAGCTCACAAGGCTTCGAAAGGAAAATGAACAGCTAGGCCAGTAGGTATTCTTAGCTACATGACATCGGAGTTTCAGAAATTTTAAACCTCTGGTTAAAATTTCAATATCTAAAAGAAAATTTTGATGTCAGGTTTTGTGCAATAATTTTAGTTGAAAAACATTTGTCACAAATTTTAAACCCGAATAATTTCTAGTATACGAAATAATTTTCCTAGCTGGGATCGCGTCGAGGTTGTGTTTAATAAGTGGTGCACGTCATCTCTAATTAGTTTACAGACCACCTAACAAATTTATTGGTATGACAACGCTTTTTTGTCTCGCCATGATTACACAGCCTTGTCTCGAACTCCGGCGTTGTTCTTGATAAGAAAACGCAATGAAACGGTACGTGCCCTTTCGAGAACATAACAAATTTATCAATCGACTAAAATTTAGGCCTTTGTTCTGCAGTAGCTGTAAATTCATAACCAATGCATTGAATTTTCATTACAGCTCACATGGTTTCAGCATGACTCAAAACGATATCAAAACAGTTTTCGAACATTCTGGAGATTGAGATGGGGCAACTGGCAGTATAATTAAAAATGAATTCATTTAGTGATAATTCAAAAGTTGAGTTTATCCAGGAATGAACCAACCTCTTCAAAACAGTATACCGACTTTCTAATAGTGTTTCGACTTCCAAGTGTATCACAACATTCTTTTCATTATTATGGAATTTCATTCATAGCTTCGTTCCTATAAGAGTTGTTTACGCTAGGCGAGAGAAAGGAACCATCCATTATGGACACGTACATGGGGAACCTACACAGTGGGTGTGTTCCCACACTGGACATCCTTGCGTAGTACCACGAGCGTCTTCCAAAGCAGGACACCCAGGGCATTGGAACAGCAAGTCAGGAAGAAAGTTCAAACACTACAAAAGTTGAGGAACAAAACATTTGGCACTGAAGAAAAGCAAGAAAGTGAAAAGAAAAAAGATGATAGTGCGTAAATTTGAAAATACAGTTCAACAAAGAGAAGAAAGTACCTTTAACTTGGGCACTCGTGCTTTACAACAGAGCTTTACACTTATCACAAATGCAATACTTTGTTCATCCATAGTGGATGTCTCACATCATTAAATACAATCGCTGAGTGTGAACCTTTCGATTCTTTTTTCTCCATATACAATATCCTACTCTAATCGAGATTTATTCCATGTGTGTCAACAAAGTAAACACAGTGGTTTTCTTGGTAACCAATCACAGTTGAGATTTGATTACTGCAGAAGATTAGGACAACTCAGCGCGTGCTACGCGCCCACCAATATTCAAGGTGGGTTCGAGGGTTATCTGAGTTCGGTTGAACCGACAGTGACTATGCAGCATTTCCAGGTTTTTACCTAAGCTGATACGTGTGCATGTGAGCTTTGATTTGTGCTGAGATGTCAGTTACGTTCGATTTACGCACAGAATTAAAGAAAAAAGTGAGCATGAGGTGCATTTAACTGAGCGTAGCATGAATTTGATGCAAAATTTGTTCATTTGGACAAAATACGCCTCATACATTTGTAAGTTTATTGCACGTATTGCTTTGTGTCAAACTATGTATACACAACTTTGTGACAAGCTCTCATGGGAGGTAAAATTAAATACTGAACGACACGAGCATGTATACTCGTACAAAAACAAAAAAAAGTACCGTTGTAGAGGTACCTCGCGATTAGGCGAGCCCAAGAAGCTATAGATTTCTTATGGCAATAAAATGCACCAGCGCAAGCGCGCAAATCAGCATGGAAGCGAATGTGACCGTTCATTTAGATTCATTTTGTACTTCGGTGGCTGTGCGTTACGTACCTGACGGCATGAAACTTGGAAAGCTTCTCGAGAGTGAAGCAACGTACTCGTCTTTTTAGCTACCATCTATTCCATTTTATTCTGAATAGCGATGAATGGGGGTGGCGTTCGTGTGATGTGCAGTTTGACTTGCGAATAAAATAAATTAGTTTGTTCACAAATGCTTTTACTTATTTTAAAATTGTTTAAAATTATTTGAATTGTGCGTATAAAGACTCATATTGAATATGACACATGAATATATCTTTGGTGTATTTTACTACTGACAACCAACAAAAAAAGGGGCAAGCAATTGCAAACCGTTATCAATGTATGCGCTACAAGTTTAAAATTGTACTCTTCAAGGCTACTGGAAAATAAAATATTTATTTGCAACGAATATTGTGTGGGAATTATCGGATTGTATGAAAACATGCTATAACATTTATCAATTATGGTGTGAGCTTTCTTAATCTGCCACATCCACGTTTTGTAATCCCTCGAGTTATTTTTAATCTAGAACTAGTTCTCTTATAGAAAGAATGGTCATAAAATAATGTATCTAAAAAAATTTATATCGGAGCTTAATCAGTAATATCGACCTCCAAGCTCTCCTCAAAATGGTACCATGACAAATTGCACATCAACTGAATTGAAAGAAAAAATCACTGTTACACTATAGAAGTGACCAATTTGAAGTGCAATGCTCTTACAGATGATTCATTCGAATATTTGAAAATACTAAAGTTGTATGATTTTTATCAGACGTCCCTAAATAATTTCACGTACGAAACTTTTACTAATGATGGCAACAAAGAACTCAATAGATTAGTACGTGCATAAATTAACTCTCTGTACGATCACACTACAAATAGAATTCATTCCGTTCTTCCTTAAAAAAAACTTAGCACAGTTTCACTTCGTTGGACCCAAAACTTATAACTCGACCCTTGCTGAAATTCACGAAAAATTCTATAATGAATTCGAAATTGTTCTTGATTTATGCTTTTATTTAAGTATTAATGATGAAAAGACAAGTTGTTCATCTATAGATGGTTTGTATTATTAAGATAATATACGCTAGAATATTACCTATAATACTCTGAGCGAACGACATGCGTGGTTCACATTTCTTTCAGTTTACATAGGTCTTGAATGGTAATTAACTAGGATTTTTTAGTTCAATCGTTCTTATTCAACGTTTTCATGTTTTTTATAAGTAGTTATCTTAATTTCATTTTGTACCAGCCTATTGTTTGATTAATAAAGCGCGATAATAGGTCAAGGCTACTAGGTTTAGCTACTGCCTAGATTTAGGCTGCCTTAGAGTTCAACGAGCTTTTTCGGGGGCACAAGGATAGATGATCAAGTGCAATGATTGTGATTAGTGCAATACCTCTGATGTTTATATACGATAAATAAATTGTTTAAATAGATACCATTTTCAGAACAGCACCTAACCATAAATTCATTTCTGATATATAAACCTCTTGTATATAAAGATACAAAATAAAAAATGTAAAAGACCTACGGTTGCATGTAAATTTGCTGTGGTACAGGCAAAGCTTCCAAATCTCCCGAAAGATTTTTTGATAGATTCATACGAAGTTGAATGATCTGATCTCGTGAATCAGATATACTTGTCATAGTTGCGTTTAATTTTCGAATTTAGCAGTAACAATTTTTTCACCTCAAAAATATCTCACATGTAGTGGCTTAAAATTCGTGCTGTGATTAGAATAGATGGATGTTTTTCCAGTGATCTCAAGATGCGGTGAATGTTAGGGAGCCTCTGGGTTATTAAAAGGAAATGATGAGGTGATAATAGAGGAGTAACATACAGTACTTCGTAGTACAAGAGACGTGTTCCATAAGGGATTCCCATTTTTGCGGTAAAACCACGCTCGTTTTAAATAGAAAAATGCATTTATCAGTATTCTCTACCGGAATTCCAAGTTTAGCGAGATAGTGGTATTTTCATTACTGTAAGATTTCCTAACCAAATGAATGAATAAATTTAGGACCAGTAATCAATCAAAGCTTTAAATTTTTTTCAACTCTACAGCTAAGTCATAAGCGAAGGGAAATAAAAGCGGAAGGAAATATTGTCATTTATCGTACAAGATGCATTTAAGGGAACATGTTTTTGAATAATAAAATAAAGTAAAGTATTAACACAGAAACCAATAAAAACAAAAAATCTTAAAAGGATTTATTCCGAAAGTTGCGTTCAAAAGATATTTCTCTACAACATTGAAACCGAGTGAACCTTTCATTCAAAATTCAGCTAAAAGAATACACGCTTGTGGAAAATAAAATAAAAAATACGTGAAAGCGGGTCAGAACACAAACAATTTTCTAGTACTATTATAAAAAAGGAAACATAAACAGGAAGGAGTGGAGAAGCGGATAATTGGCCAACTTTTTACAGGGGATCAGCTCTGAATTAGGTTAAGTGATGATTCAAGTTTACGAGTATACAGAGATTCCTGAGTGTTCAAATCAAAGTGTGAAGAAGAGCTGCCTAAAGTCTTAATGTTGTCAGTGTCAATAATATTCATGGGTTATTATTCAATTCATGATCGTTAGGTACGTAAACATTTTGGAAAAATTGAGCTGTCCATAATATTTTCAACCTCATACATACTATTTGTTGACAGGGAAGCCACATTTTGAAATCGGCAATTTTTAATCAGGGCTGTAGCGAAGAAACAAGCGTCTTACCCAGTCCGAATTTTTCGTCGGCGAAACGGTAATTATGATCGGTTTTTATCGTTTATCGAAGTATTCCGACGGTATATATATTACCGCTGATCAAAGGTAATTTTAGACGCTACAAATGCCCGTCGACGATGATGATCATTATTTACCGTCGATTTCTGACTGTCATTCCTACCGTAGAAATACAACGGTAAAACTACGGTTGTTTTTCAGACTATACTTCATAATTTGATATTAGCGGCAATGATAGATAGCCCATGTCTAAGTTTAATCAAGGACAAGCGGATAAAAGTATGTTACGTATTATTCGTGGTCAAATGAAATTACATGAATTAGTTTACGTAACCTTCACATGATCTAATTTGAGCTTTAGTTCTTTTATTGTGAAAGTGAAAACTTTAATTAGAAGCTTAGACATTTCAATTGGATTTTCACAAATGATTTTTCGATATTTATACATTTTAATTTTATACATTNCTTCACATGATCTAATTTGAGCTTTAGTTCTTTTATTGTGAAAGTGAAAACTTTAATTAGAAGCTTAGACATTTCAATTGGATTTTCACAAATGATTTTTCGATATTTATACATTTTAATTTTATACACTTTAATATGAAATTCAAATTCTTTAACTGATGCTTCAAATGTTTTAAATTTAATTTCAAATGTTTTAATTTCAGCTCATTATACTTTATATTATAAGTGAAACTGTGAAGTTAATCACGTAAAAAATGCAGGGTTATAATGGTAGATTTATAAAATATGAACATTCCTACTAAATATCTCATTCATGCACTACTATATATTGATTCCAGAAAACTAAATGTAATTCAGGCTCTACTCATTTTATAACTCAGGCTATGAAATATTTCTCGTTTTAAAAGAGTTAGAATACGAGAGTACAATTTTTTATCACTTTCGTATTTATAACATTCCTAAGCCTTAATGACCTATTTTCTAATACAATAATTTTACTTGAAGTTTTTAGAAACGAACAAATCAAAAAAATTCAGAGCCTACCTTAATAAATTCCCAGCTTTTAATAATGAAATATTTTTAAATTAGTTGATCAACAGAAAATTATTGGAACCTTCGTGATTTTCAACTTGCATTTGAGCTTAACGTAATGTCACGGTACGTAATGTCAAGGTATCACATTGCTCGCTGTTGTTCATTGCGGTGGTCCAAGTTTGAGCGTTGGTACTGTTTTCTATTTAGATTGCTTCAGAGTACTAAGGTCTAAACATTGAAATTGTTTCATAGCCAATAGTATGTGGACCAAGATCTACTTTCCTTAATGTTGGTATTTCAAGTTATTTTGATGTGTTTTACTGATAACGTGAGATTTCAAAATTATTCCCTGTGCATTTACAAGAAAAAATTGCTTTTTATCTGTGCGTTTGTGTACACACATCAAAGTAACCATTCAAGTTACTCTTCTCATTGGATCATACAATTGTCATAATGTTGGTATAGTAATTATTTGGATTAGTGTGAGTGTAAATGTAAATTTTCAAAGTGACTTTCCTTCTGGTGGAAAGTATAACCTTGTGTAATCACTACAGGAAATTGCTTTCTAGTAATATATTTGTTGGTGAAAATTATTTGTACATGCATATTAGAATTAGATTTTTAGACATAAAAAGTTATTACAGATAAGGCACCAAAGAGAGCAGTTTCCAACTGCATAAAATAGTCAAAAATGATGAAGTTGGTAAGATCTTGTTTTAACATATGTGCTGACATTACAAATTCTATTCTGCGTCACCGCAGCTGTGATTTTAGAGATGAGGTGTGGTATATTTCGGCATCAAACTTTTAATGGACACTAGCAATGTCTTAAAGGGGAAAATTGAATTTAAAATTTTCTCACACCCACTCCAACTTATTTGTTCTGATAGTTACTTTCTGATATGCCTTTGCTAACATGCCACTACCTATCTACAATGTCTTTGCGGAAGCTCAAATTATGTTCTGGATTGCTTGTGCAATAGAAGCATTAGAGGAATGTCATGAGCATTATTAATTCAGAAGATTGTTCTCAATCTAATGACAAATTGGAATTAGTTTGTCATAATTTTCAACTTTACCAAATCATTCCAGTTCTTCATGTGTTAAAGTGGTAATAAATTCACTCAAATTATTTTGATGAAACCATGTCAGTTGTTAAAAAATTCTTTAACTCTGTCGTGTACAAAAAGCGATGTTTCGATGTACGAACATCCTGTTCCGGCTAAAATTATTCAGAAAAAAATGTTCAGGCAAATTGATAAAATGCAAATCTAATACTCAAAGCTACATCAGACAAAGTTATAAAGTTGGAAATGATAGCACAAGAAAATGACTTGAAACCAAATTTGTACCACAGCAATATGTACTACTGTAGTAAGATTAGGTAACAGTTGTCGAAATTCTAGCCATTGCTCGAACACTAAGGTCCAAAACGGACTTTATAAGGCAGATTTAAGAGCCTTCAGCAATAAAGTTCATGGGCTGTGATTCGCCTGATCAGCCAAAAAAATTAATAACGCAAGTAATTTAAGGCTAAGCGGAGCAATGGAGAGGGTTTCTCACATCTTCGGCGAAAAACGTATATGCAAACCAAAAAATGTTCGTCTGCTCTTCTTGTAACGAATCCCAAGCCACAGCAAGGGATTCGGGGAAGCTGACGAGCGGGTCAGCCAGAAGCCGACCCAACAGATTGAACTGAGCTGTGAGCGTGTGTGCACCTCCTTATGTGTGCCGCTGCTCTACGGCAATCCGACCCTCGCTACAGGGGACTCTTGTGTCCTCGGCAGCCGGCTGCATTGAAGATAGTTCTCCTGAACATACTTTTCGAAGCCTTCAGGTGAGCCCTTTGCCTTTATGTTCCGCTTATCCTTTAATTATCTTTATTCTAGCGTTACCGACCCCAGATGGGTGTCAGACAAATGTGTGTGCAGTAGAGCCCGTTTAATTCGGGGTTTGTTCCACTGGTCGGGTGGTTTGCACACATATTTATATTCGAAAAGTATTCAGAATTCAAACTTAACCTAAAACTCTCAAATAAATTGTCGAAATTGTTTGAGAATTATTTGTAAGCCTTGCTGCTTTTGCGCAGTTTTGCCTAAAAGGCAATTCAGCCGGCTTGACCTCAGAGTCAGCTAGTGCTGGTAGAGCTTGGCTAGAGTTCAGCAGGTAAAATCCTGAAATTTATCTATTCTCAATTTTCATCTTAAAATTTTTTTCCTTTTCTTTTCAAAAGAAACTTTGTGATAACTTCTTGAATTTTTTTCTATGTAAAGCCGCTGTCCGCAGTAGCGAGGGCCGGTTTCAGTCTCATTAGATTTAAGTCGAGTGACCGATGTTTGTTGTAGGACGAGATTCCTTTGTTGTGTTGCTTTAGAACCTTACAATTCTTACAGGTTCTGGCCTTTGTTGAAACTCGTCTTCCTCTTTTTAGGTTCACTCTTTAAAATAAACCTTTAAAGTAATGTGTACGTGTTAATAATAGAAATGTTGTAAAACTAAAAGTGTGACTGGGGGGGAAATGTACTGTTTGTGTATAACTATATTTATTAATGTATTTTTCTATAACTTTTGAAGGGATGTAACTAGTCCACTCTAGGGTGTAGGCGCAATTTAGTTAATTTTCCTTTTTTCCCATAAGCATTGAAAATTTGATTTGATTATGATGGAAACAGAAAAATGTACTGCCTTAGCCTTAAGTAATAAATTGCGGGGCATAAAGTGTAGCATTACCTCTATTAAAAAGAAAACTCTCTTTCCTGACTGTGAGACAGCCTTTCTGGTTGAAGCCGTCCCTCAGTTGAGGGGGCTGTTGCAGTCCTTTAGACTGTTGTCCTCTACTATTCCTATTGATGTCGATGAGGTTTTGGAGGAGGAACTAGAGAGGAGGGCGGAGTATGAAGTTCAGGTGATTGAATTAATTGTTAAACTTAAAAATCAAATTTCAGAGTCACAGGTGTTAAACTCTAGTGATACCGGTGTACCTTCCTTGTCTAAGGTTTCTCCTTCTGATGTTCCTTTGAATATCTTCAGGGCTTCTCAGTTAACACTGAAAAAATTCAGTGACAATGAGGGATGCCCCTTTAACTTCCTTCACTTTCAAGAGTCCTTTTCTAATGCCCTTCAAGCTTATGCTGCTTATCCTAGCATAAGTGTAAGGCAAAAATTCATTTTCCTTAAAAATCAACTTCAAGCGAAAGCTCTCAGTTTGGTAGAGGGACTTCCTAATGAAGAGACTCGTTTTCAGTCTGCCTGGACATTACTTAGGCAGGAATTTTTAAATGCAGATAAGTTGATCTCATTATCTCTTGATGCGGTGCTTAGCTGTCCTAGTGTTCAGAGTCTAGCCGAAATAAATTCTTTCCTAACTAAAATTAGGTTTCGCCTGCTTGAACTTTCCAAATTGGGTTTGGATTTCTCGGAAGAGAAATCGGGCAACCTTCTTCTTTCTGCTGTCATTAAAACTAAACTTCCTGATTTTCTTCTGCTAAAATTGCTGCGCTATTCAAAAGCGAGTTTCCTTTTTTTAGAACTGTTTGAGAATGCACATAAAGTGCTTTCGCTTCTTGAAACCAATAATAACTCTAAACCTGTACGTGTATTTCGAACTAAAGAAGTTGTGACCAGAACAGAAGTTAGGGATAAAACGCAACATTCTCCGGTGCCTTGTAAGCTGCCTGTTGTTAAGGTGTGCCGATTTTGTAACCAGGCTAGCCACACTGCATTTTCTTGCAGGAAGTTTGACTCCCACGAAAAACGTGTGAAGCGGACTGGTGAGTTAAAACTACGCGTAACATGTCTTAGCAGCAAGCATTTGGCCAGTGCGTCTCCTTCTAAAGTTAAAGGTCTTCCTTTTCTGTGTTCGTTATGTAAGGCTAACACACACGTTAGCCCTCTGTGTCCTAAGTTTGTTGAAAATAGTGTACTAAAAGTGAACTCTCTGTGACAGTTAAAGGCACGTCTTAGGATGTGCCCTCTCGAAGCTCTTGCCACAAAATAAGGTGGTGTTACTAAACAAATTAACTTTCATATTGATACTGGAAGTCAAACTTCCATTATTTACTTAGATTCTGTAAGTTCTAACTATTCTGATGTAGACCTAGAGCAGCAGAATGTTAACACTGTTGGTGCTTTTGTTCCTTTAATGGGAAAACCTCTTAGCATTGAACTCGTGCTTCCAGACAGTGAGAAGCATGAGCTTGATGTTTTCGCAATGAAGAATCTGAATCTTCAGATGTGAATGAGGGACATGAAGGCTAGACTAGAAACCTTATAAACTAAATTACCTATTTCCACTTCATTTCCTGAAGTTATTAACGATAGCATCCAAGTCCAAGGGATTTTGGGTGTTGATGCTCTTCAAGCTTTTAAAGTACTTGAATTACAGAATGTAAAAGGATATAAGGTCTTGCGGGTTTCTAACGGTTTTCTGCCTTCTGGAGAGTTAAAATGTTGTAACTCCTCTCTAATTTCTCATGAAGCTCCTAAACCTGGGAAGCTAGATAATAAGCTTGCAACCTCTGTCAAAAGGAATATCGAAATTAAATCTTGTAAATCTTCCCTGTCCCTTGACAGCAAGACTAAAACGAAAACCAAAAGGAAAGTTGCCCAATGCAAAATAAACAAAAAACGTTTCGGTAGGGTGTTAACTGACTTTTTTGATGCTCCTAAGGTATGCACTTCCTTATTAGATGGTTCCAATGAGAGTCAAGTTCAAACTGGACTTGAGCGACTATTAGACTTAGAGCTTATTGGTGTACTTTCTCGCGAAGAGGAGAATGATAAAGAATTAGAAGACTTCAAGAGTAGTGTCGTATGTGAGGAAGGTAGATATTCGGTCCAGTTACCTTGGAACCGCCAATTGTTGGCTAAAGTTCCCAATAATTTTGTGTTTTCACGTTATCTTGCTCGTAAAGTTGCGCATGACAATGCCCAAAAGGGGATTGAGGGTGCTTATAACGATGTCTTCCCTGAGCAGCTTGAATTGGGTATTATAGGCCCTATTCCTGTCAAAAGGATAGATGTAAGGGCACACAAATAGATCCCGCATAGGCCTGTTATACGTGCCCATGTAGAGACCTCTAAAATTCGACCTGTTTTTAATTGCTCGTTGAAAGTCGGTAGTTTTCCANAAGAGTTACGTAAGGAATGGCAGAACTATTGTCGGGAGTTTTCGGAGTTAAAGGATTATGAGTTTCCTTGGATGACTTTGGCTGAGACCAAAACTACGCAGCTTGTCATATTTTGTGATGCTAGTGCCAGCGCCTTTGGTACCTGTATTTATGGCGTCCAAGAGGAGCGCAGCGCTTTACTTTTCTCTAAAGTTAAAGTTTCGCCTTTTCGACAGCGAACTCTTCCTTCCCTTGAGCTCTTGGCAGTGTTTCTCGCCTTTCAGTGTCTTGCATCGCTTATGAGTGATATTAACTTTCCCTATAAAGTGTCGAATGTAACTATTCTTACTGATTCTCAAGTCACCCTAGCTTGGCTCTTGAGCGGAAAAGCTCCTCGAAAAAATGTATTTGTAAGTAACAGACTAAAAGACATATATGACATGCGTAAGCTACTTGAAGGTAAGATTTCGGCTGTCTTCAGCTATGAGTATGTACCCACGATGTTTAACGTTGCTGACATGTTAACACGTGGAGTTAAAGTGTCTAAGTTTCTGCAGTGTAAACCATTATGGTTAGAAGGTCCTGCATGGATCAGAGAAAGTAGAGATAGGTGGCCTAAGGGTCACTTGGGATGCATTCCCCAGAAATTCATTTCAGATACGTGTATCGCAGTTAATGTCGCTCCTGTAGGTGAAGCTCCGATTGTGGAACTTCAGCGCTTTTCCTCCTACCCCAAGCTATTAGGCGTGGTAGAGAAGGTATTTAGAGCTGTAGCAATCTGGAGTCGCGCAGATTCGGGAGAGGCTAAACTCCGAGCAGTTCTTTATCTTATTTTCTCTATGCAAAGAGAGCATTTTGCCAGCGAGATAGAGGCCTTGAAAACCAAGAATCCTCGTCCGCCTTTGCTTGTTAGGTCTTTCAACCTATTTCTTGATTCTCATGGTTTAGTAAGATCTAGCAGTCGCATTGTCTCAGCAGAGGAATTGGACTACAATACTAGGAACCCTATTCTGTTGTCCAGTGATTCTCATCTAACCCATCTGCTGATCTTGCATACGCATAAAACTCTTAATCATCAGGGTGTTGAATCTACCGTACAAAAACTTAAATTGGACGGGTATTTGATTCCGCGCATTAAGCGTAATGTTCGCTGCGTTCTATCCAAATGCATAGTTTGCAAGCGGGTGAACGCTAAGGCCGGCTCTGCCGGACAGTCGGTCTAATTTTGTGAGACCTTTCGCTACCACAGGAATGGACTTTTCAGCTCATTTCTGGGTGTTAGATCCCTTTGGCCATAAACAAAAGGTATATCTCTTATTGTTTACATTTTTCCAAACTAGAGCTATTCATATAGAGCTTTTTCCTTCCATGACGTTGGAGGAATTTTGTTTTGCTTGCATTCGATTCACGAACGTAAAAGCTGTCCCTAACACCGTATATTCTGATAATGCTAAAACTTTCGCAGCTGCTCCTGACCTCTTGTCAGAAGTTTTAACTTCATCCTTGTATGAAGAACGTTTCCGTACTTTTAACGGTAAATTCAAAACTATCCCGATCTATAGTCCACAATTTGGTGCGATCTGGGAACGCTTATTCAAGTCTATTAAGGAGAGTTTGTATAAGCTCTTTGGTCGTAGCACTTACCCATACTCCACTTTTCTCACCGTTATTTCTGACATAACTCTTAATCTTAATCGGCGTCCTCTTTCCTACAAAGAGACGGGGGACACTATTTTACCTATCATGCCTATTCAGTTTCTTCACCTTTATCCTACCTCTAATTCTTTCCGACGAGGTCTTGGAAGCCGAGGACGGTGAGCAACGCGAACATTTGCTCTCCGCGCTTGAGAGGCGCGACGTAATGGTTGCCAAGTTCAGGGAACTCTGGTACTCTCAATATTTAACTTCTTTGAGAGGTCCATATCCTCTTAAATTACCTCGTAATAATAAATTTCTATCTGTAGGTCAGGTTGTCTTACTCCATCATCCTATAAGACCTCGACCTTTTTGGGCTTTAGTCCGTATAATTGCACTGCTTCCCGGACGCGATGGCAAGGTCCGAGTTGTTAAAAATCTCAAGGCTGACAACTCTGAGTCTGCCTTTAAAATTTCCCTGCTTTACCCTCTGGAGTTAGCTGCTTCTGATACTGCTTCAGAGGAAGGGTGGGAAAGCGCAGAGGGAAGCTCGAGTGAGGACTCACATCCTTATTCCGAGCCTCCCGAGAGTTCTTTTACTCATGAGGGTAGTTCTTTCTCTATCGAACGCCCTAGAGATCAGCATTATTCTACTGAATCAGATTCCTCGGAAATTTCCGAGGAACCTGAAATTGATACAGCTGCACGCCCTAAACGGCAGGCAGCTCAACAGCAACGTAGAAAGATTGCTGACTTGATTAGGCGAGGTCACTTATTATTTCCTCTCCTACTTTGTGTTTACTATTGAAAAATTTATTTGCGCATAAAATGTAATAAGTGTTCTTTCTATGCTTCCTCTGGAAAGTCACTATAAATGTTTTAAAAGTTTGTATTTTAAATCTTTGTAACGGAAATTTCTAATGAAACCTCCGTTTTTTCTCTTGCCGGGATTGTGTCGAAATTCTAGCCATTGCTCGAACACTAAGGTCCAAAACGGACTTTATAAGGCAGATTTAAGAGCCTTCAGCAATAAAGTTCATGTGCTGTGATTCGCCTGATCAGCCTAAAATTTATTAACGCAAGTAATTTAAGACTAAGCGGAGCAATGGCGAGGGTTTCTCACATCTTCGGCGAAAAACGTATATGCAAACTAAAAAATGTTCGTCTGCTCTTCTTGTAACGAATCCCAAGCCACAGCAAGGGATTCGGGGAAGCTGACGAGCGGGTCAGCCAGAAGCCGACCCAACAGATTGAACTGAGCTGTGAGCGTGTGTGCACCTCCTTATGTGTGCCGCTGCTCTACGGCAATCCGACCCTCGCTACAGGGGACTCTTGTGTCCTCGGCAGCCGGCTGCATTGAAGATAGTTCTCCTGAACATACTTTTCGAAGCCTTCAGGTGAGCCCTTTGCCTTTATGTTCCGCTTATCCTTTAATTATCTTTATTCTAGCGTTACCGACCCCGGATGGGTGTCAGGCAAATGTGTGTGCAGTAGAGCCCGTTTGATTCGGGATTTGTTCCACTGGTCGGGTGGTTTGCACACGCAGTATTAACATATTTTTAGGATTGCACCTAGCGCAATACTGTTACCTACACCTTCATATTTTACTTTTAAAAGGCTCAAATTCTATTTAAAAAAACTCAAGTTTAATTCGAAACAAATCAATTTAATTTTAAAATTTTCAGGTATGTTTTAAAACAGATCAAGTTTAATTTTGAAAAGCTTATGTTTCTAAAATGGTTTTCTTACCCCTCTTAAAATTGTTTTAAAGTTGTTCTAAAATGGTTTTCTTACCCCTCTTTTTTATATCAAAGTTGAGTGCTTTAAATTGAATTTGAGCTTTTTTAAATTGATCTTAATGCATTTTAAAATTAAACTTGAACATTTTTAAGTTAACTTGAGCATTTTAAAATTTAACTTGAGCATTTTTAGAGCAGACTTGAGCATTTTTTAAAGCAAACTTGAGCATTTTAGGTCAAACTTGAGCTTTTTCACATTGAACTCAACCATTTTCACATTTAACTTGACATTTTTTACACTGAACTTGAGCTTTTTAAAAGTGAAATTGAGCATTTTAAAATCAAACTTGACCTTTTTGAAATTAAACTTGAGTTTTTTGAAATTGAACTTGAGCTTTTTCACATTGAATAAGAAGTTTTTTAACTTGAACTTGAGGTTTTTTAAATTGAACTTGAGGTTTTTTAAATTGAAATTGAGGTTTTTTAAATTGAACTTGAGGTTTGTTAAATTGAACTTGAGGTTTGTTATGTTGAAGTTGAGGTTTGATAAGTTGAAGTTGAGGTTTGTTAAATTGAAGTTGAGGTTTGTTAAATTGAAGTTGAGGTTTGTTAAATTGAAGTTGAGGTTTGTTAAATTGAAGTTGAGGTTTGTTAAATTGAAGTTGAGGTTTGTTAAATTGACGTTGAGGTTTGTTGAATTGAAGTTGAGGTTTGTTAAATTGAAGTTGAAGTTTTTTAAACTGAAGTTGAGGTTTGTTATATTTTAAGTTGAGGTTTGTTAAATTGAGGTTGAGGTTTGTTAAGTTGAAGTTGAGGTTTGTTAAGTTGAAGTTGAGGTTTGTTAAGTTGAAGTTGAGGTTTGGTTAACTGAAGTTGAGGTTTGGTTAATTGAAGTTGAGGTTTGTAAAATTGAAGTTGAGGTTTGTTATACTGAAGTTGAGGTTTGTTAAGTTGAAGTTGAGGTTTGTTAAGTTGAAGTTGAGGTTTGTTAAGTTGAAGTTGAGGTTTGTTAAGTTGAAGTTGAGGTTTGGTTAACTGAAGTTGAGGTTTGGTTAATTGAAGTTGAGGTTTGTTAAATTGAAGTTGAGGTTTGGTAAATTGATGTTTTGGTTTGTTAAATTGAAGTTGAAGTTTGTCAAATTGAAGTTGAGGTTTGGCATATTGAAGTAGAGGTTTGTTAAATTGAAGTTGAAGTTTGTTAAATTGAAGTTGAGGTTTGTTAAATTGAAGTTGAGGTTTGTGAAATTGAAGTTGAGGTTTGTTGAATTGAAGTTAAGGTTTGCTAAATTGAAGTTAGGTTTGTTAAATTGAAGTTGAGGTTTGTTAAATTGAAGTTGAGGTTTGTTAAATTGAAGTTGAGGTTTGTTAAATTGAAGTTGAGGTTTGTTAAGTTGAAGTTGAGGTTTGTTAAGGTGAAGCTGAGGTTTGTTAAGTTGAAGTTGAGGTTTGTTAAGTTGAAGTTAAGATTTGTTAGGTTGAAGTTGAGGTTTGTTAAGTTGAAGTTTATGTTTGTTGAGTTGAAGTTTAGGTATGTTAAGCTGGAGTTGAGGTTTGTTAAGTTGAAGTTGAGGTTTGTCAAGTTGAAGTTTGTTGAGTTGAAGTTGAGGTTGGTTAAATTGAAGTTGAGGTTTGTTAAATTGAAGTTGAGGCTTGTTAAATTGAATTTGAGGTTTGTTAGATTGATATTGAGGTTTGTTAAATTGATGTTGAGGTTTGCTAAATTGAAGTTGAGTTTTGTTAAATTGATGTTGAGGTTTGTTAATTGGAGTTGAGGTTTGTGAAATTGAAGTTGAGGTTTGTTGAATTGAAGTTAAGGTTTTCTAAATTGAAGTTAGGTTTGTTAAATTGAAGTTGAGGATTGTTAAATTGAAGTTGAGGTTTGGTAAATTGAAGTTGAGGTTTGTTAAATTGAAGTTGAGGTTTGTTAAGTTGAAGTTGAGGTTTGTTAAGGTGAAGCTGAGGTTTGTTAAGTTGAAGTTGAGGTTTGTTAAGTTGAAGTTGAGGTTTGTTAAGTTGAAGTTAAGATTTGTTAAGTTGAAATTGAAATTTGTTAAGTTGAAGTTGAGGTTTGTTAAGTTGAAGTTGAGGTTTGTTAAGTTGAAGTTGAGGTTTGTTAAGTTGAAGTTGAGGTTTGTTAAGTTGAAGTTGTGGTTTGTTAAGTTGAAGTTTGTTGAGTTGAAGTTGAGGTTTGTTGAGTTGAAGTTGAGGTTTGTTGAGTTGAAGTTGAGGTTTGTTGAGTTGAAGTTGAGGTTTGTTGAGTTGAAGTTGAGGATTGTTAAGTTGAATTTGAGGTTTGTTAAGTTGAAGTTGAGGTTTGTTAAGTTGAAGTTGGGGTTTGTTAAGCTGAAGTTGAGGTTTTTTAAGCTGAAGTTGAGGTTTGTTAAGCTGAAGTTGAGGTTTGTTAAGTTGAAGTTGAGGTTCGTTAAGTTGAAGTTGGGGTTTGTTAAGCTGAAGTTGAGGTTTATTAAATTGATGTTGAGGTTTTTTAAATTGAAGTTGAGGTTTGTTAAACTGAAGTTGAGGTTTGTTAAATTGAAGTTGAGGTTTGTTAAATTGAAGTTGAGGTTTGTTTAATTGAAGTTGAGCTTTTTTGCCTAAAAATTGAGTTTGTAAATTAAAGGTGAAAAGATGTAGTCCTACCAGTACTTATTGCTGCGGTAAAAATTTTGCTCCTAATCATTTTCTAGTGCTGTCAATTGCAAAATTATCATTCTATCTGATGTAGCTTTGAGTATTAAATTTACATTTCATCAATGTGACCGGAAATTTTTTATGTACATTTTCAGCCTGAAGATGATGTTTGTACATCAAAATATTGCTTTTTATAGACTGCAGGGTTAGTGAATTTTATTACTGTTGACAGTGGATCAATATAAATATGTTCGGTGAATTTCTTACTACTATTTTTACCGTGATGTTCTGGAAAGATATTGGAACGTTGAAAAGTTGGAAAAGAAATAATCTAGTTTTTCACTCATGCCCAGATGTACTTGGAGACATCCTTGTGTCAACGATTAATTAATTTCTGAATCATCAAAAATGCGAATGAAGGGAACTTCTCTTAGTTCCCTTTAATTCGTAGTCACTTCCTGATAAACGTTTAGACTTGTTCAGTAAATTTGTTTCATTTAACAAGTCAAAATTCAATCTGTGCTACTTTTATTGATAACAGCACAGAGTCAATCCATAAAACTTTGAAATTCAGTGAGTGAAATCCATCTAGATTTGCTTGAGTCTGAAGCTAGAAACACAAGTTATTTTCATGCAATTCCTCCAATGAAGCCTTCGCTGATGCCTCAAGTAAACTAAAACGTGTCATGAATAAATGTGAAGTATCTTTTATGATTCAATACTAATGCTCTATGTTGCTCATTGGACATTTCTTTCATTCCCATAACAGGGTGTCTGCTAGGTAGTTAAGTAGTAAAAAGTAGAAAAATTTGAAAAGTTGCAAAAAAGGAAGTAAGGAGTAGTGAAGTTTGCCTCAGGGGCCAACTTTACCTGTCAGGATTGTAAAAAATTGTGAAGTGGGATAATTTACTGAAAAGTAAAAGTAAAGTACATATGTATATAGAGTTTGAAGTTCTTCAAAAATTAATTTCTCCCAGAATCAGAAATTTGCTGCAGTTTATGGGAAACATTCCTATTAGGGGATTGGAGAATACCGCGGTGTCTATTAATTTTCTGTCAATTTATTTTTTTGCATATAATGGAGCTGTTGCTCTCATTGTTGAAATACGTTAAGACAGGGTCTTTGCCAAACATATGTTAGGGTCCATATGGGAAGGGGTAAATAGAAAATGAGTTTTTTTTACAATTATGCTCTGGATGCCTCATTTAGTAATAAGTTTCAACTTAGTATTTTATGTATTAATCACCTTGAAATTTTTTTGAGCCCATGCTGAGGCGTGTATTATTGACTCAAACTACTCATTATAGGATGATTTCTTACATCCTGGACATTTGGACAACATTCATAATGTAAAAATTAGAAAGTCAGTTTTTGCTGTTGAAGGTCGTAAAAAGTAGTAAAATTTGAAAATGAAACATTAGGAGACATCCTGCATAATGTTTGTTTGAATTGTTTTGATGTTTCTGTGTAAATATAAAATTTTAAAATGAATTTCCTTCGAATGAGGAACATATAACACTGAACATTTATTACCAGAAATTACTTTCCAGGAATATTGTAGGTGGAATAAATCTGGAAATTCTTCTTTTGTTTATGAATAAGGATAGACATAAAAATTCTTTACCGAAATGACATCTCAAAGATACCAGTTTCCAATTGCATTCAGTAGGCAACATGGATAGAGTTATTGAAAAATACTGTGAAAATGTAAAGTTGGGCAGTGATTGTACACCTTAAACTATTCATTACCAGAATGAATAACACATATTACGCTCTGATAGCTCTCTTTGCAATGCCTACTCTCAGAGGTTAGGAATTATTGCACAAAGACTGACTGGCCTAACCACCGTTTATTTAGAATGTAACACTCCATGAAAACTTTCCTGTGGAGGTAAAAGCGGCATGAATCTCGATCGTGTTTAGATGTCCAAATGTCCTTGTCATTCATTATTCAGTATTATTCATTCTCTTTGTAATTAGGCAGTTACCAGAATGGGGTCAGCATTTTATTTCGATTTATCACACACAATTACATTCTATGTTTAATATACAGATGACGAAGCCTAGGCGATGAATGGGCGTCAGTCTGCACGTCACCAGCTCGTCATGACGGTGGTGTGGCCTTGGAAATGTCCTACTCTGGGTTAGGACAAACTCATCAACGGACGAAAAGCTCTTTCAAGGAGCATTCCCCCTGTCAGTTAATATAAGGTTCGTGCAGGCTCATACAGTTCTTTTCGTTCATTAACTAATATCTTTCCCCTCGGGGGGATACAACTATTGTATTTATGAGAATTAACACTCCCATGTGGAAAATGTGTGAGGGCCCGGGCTGAAAGTTACGAAGGCCTTTTTTTGTTGGAATAGTATGTTCTTGTCATGTTAAAGACCAGTTTTCGGTACGTTGCTGTCCTGTTTTTCTGCACCTACAACTGTCTTCTTCAACTTTTATCTTGTTTCATGAACTTCTTTCTCAACTTACTGTTTCCATGTCCCTTCTGCATAGATTCCGCGTTCCCTTATCTCCATACTAAATGGTGCCTCCCGCCTTCCTCTCATCGAAACGCTCGTTTTAGCTGTTGGAGAGTCTTAAAACATTTTATCTAACTAATATCTTATTTTGCATTCCGTTATAATAATTCCCCTTCCGTGGGATACGACTATTGAATCTTTGGGAATTAGCTCTCTCAGGGGGAAAATGTGAGGGCCCAAGCTAAGAGCAAGTTAGGCGTTCTGTTTGTTGAACAATTATGCTTTTGTTATGTTAAGGACCTTCTTTTCTCGGTTCAATGCTGTCCTGTTGTTCAGCACCTACTACTTACTTCTTGAACTTCGATCTTCCTTCACGAACTTCTTACTCAACTTATCGTTTATATGCTCTTTCTGCATTGATTCCGCGTTCTCTAAACTCCATACTCAACTCCATGGTGCCTTCCTCCTTCCTCTCTTTGGATCGCATTTATTTTTGTGTGGATAGGAAGGCCTAAACTAACTAATAATTATCTTTCGTCATGGTGATGCAAATAAAGGGATTTAATGATCCAAATTTTTTAAAACAAATACTGGCAGATCGGTTGCAACGTTTGAAAACGTATTAGCATTGCAGTGGGCAGAATCAATAGTTTAATGCTAATATGACTAATCTGTTTTTTCGTTCAAGAATTGGTTATTCTTCAATGTATTTGAGCATAGCATGGAAGTCAGTCCTCAATGTTCCATTTTAAAATCAGTTTTTCTTTATCCACAGAACATCATTTGATTCAAATTTAAAAGCCAAATGGGTTCAAAGCTTCCTATAAAAATAAATTATCAATAACTCAACGCCCGGCTGTCCAATAGGTTACCAATATCAAGTGTTGTGATCAGGGTTAGGTTAATCGACTTATTCTCTGATTGCAGCCAAAGCCAGATGGGCCAAATGTGGCGCCTGGCTGGCTTGCTTGCTCGGCTTGCTCCGAACAAAGTGGTAGTTGGAACACAGTCATTCGGCATATGATAATTTATTAGATTTTGTTTTCATTTGCACAGTTAATATTTACTAATGTATTTCAATTGATCAGATGCTTTAGCTGCAGTCGGGTATGATGAAGATAAACTGAAGGCGTCAGCCATCCAAGAGGTCCTGCGTCGTTGCAACGATTGGGCTGGCTCAGAGACGATGGATTGAATCAGAAAAGTGGCCGGATGGAACCAGTACACTTCCTCAAAGTCTACTTGCTTCTTCATCGCTTACTTTGACCGCCTCTCAGTCGCCTTATTTGCTAGCTTCGTCGACATCAGGTCATAATGCTCCTCCCTCGAGCTGGGTTTAGACAGAGTGGGCTTTCCTCGGGGCAACGCCCTTTCTCCCTCCCCGCCTCTTCAAAAAAACCCTAAACCCCCCAATCTAATGCCTCTCACCCGTTCCCATGCGTGTTGTCGCTGCTAACGTTCATGCTGGAAAAACTCCTGGGCGACTGACCAGTTTTGCCAATTTAGCGGATTTTCGGCTAGTTCTAGAGTATTGAGATTCCATCTAGCTCCTAAAAATCACGATCTAGCTCCTAGCGGAAAATCTAGAGTATTTGAAGTACGGTTTGGCTACAATTTACCTACTCTCATATTTTCGGCGCAATTATTTATAATTATAGAAAAAAAGTGTCGAACTCATGATATAATTTCTAGCGGTCAAGTTCAGTACATATTTTCGGCGACACATCATTCCATGCCAGCGGCAGCCAGTCATGGGTTGGTTGCGGAGAGTAGCGTGTGTTAGAAAGTGTGGCGTAATCACTTATTATGCTAAAGGCCCAGATACACTGGCGTTCATGACTCGAGAAATTGCGGCAGTGGATCCCGCCGCCAGTTGAAGTGAGAACTGGCGACATGATAAACTCAGCACGCAAGAGGAATCACCGCAGAATGCATTGCAAGGCGTCAGTCTGTCTCTGCATGTCGTGCGGGTAGGTGCACGATTGCGACCAGCCATATAGTGCGCCGGATAGAAATAAAGCGCCCATTGCGCTGTGCTTTAGCTTTCTGTAAGAGCTGCTTTTCACATTCTACAAGCAGCCGTATTTTTTAAATGCGTCAATAAAATACAGCGTTAGAGTTTTGTCCACTCAACTGCGGAGCAAGACATAGCTGCGCACCTCTCTCGTCAACGATCAAAACTGTACTGCTCATCGCAGTGACGCCCGTCTGTTCCCGACATGGTCGGATCACAGCAAAGCTCGGTGGCCACTCTGCCAACTGGCTGGTGTGCAGGGGTGGGAGGCACTTCGCGAGGCATGCTGACGGTTATCACCGCGATTTTTGCCTAGTGTATCAGGGCCTTTAAGCAGTACATGCAATACTTTCGATAAAGTTGGAAGTTTTTTCATGAATTTAGAAGCTGGCTACTGCCCTACATGCTGACAATGCAAAGGCATATTGGGACTTTTGTAAATTTACCATAAGCGTAAAATTGTGTGCGCTTAAAAAACATGATGTGAGCCAAAAACGACAACAAATTTTCGCATGTTGACGGGAGTGTTCGTCAGCCAAAAATCACAGCTTTTGATAAAAACGCTATAGAGTGTAGCAGAGGGTAAATTATGTTTGCATATCGCAGAATATAGTTCCTTCGCAATTACTGACCATCTTTCGTGGGTGTGTTGCAGTTCATCTACGGACTTAAACGGCACAGGGCATCAAACTTCATTTCACGAAGTGCATGGATATTTTTGTGAATGTTCTTGCACTTCATTTTGTCAGTAAACTGTGTTCTGATATATCTCATAAAAGTTAAACATACTAATTGCTGAAAGCACTGATACATCAGATAATAAGGTACTTGGTGAGATATTTTAGCAAATCATTCAAATCATTGAGAGAGGATGTTTCGACAAGAGTCGGTCCGATGCTTATGCCACTCAATTCAATGGTCAGTATCTAATGCTTGAGCAGAAGCCCCGCTAAGAAATGTATATTTCATTGCTAAAGAAACCTATAATTGTAATTACTAAAAGGCAAGCGCCTTATTCTGCCATAACTACAATGGAAATAAATGAAATGCATTGAAGTAGCATGAAACAAAATGAGCTTGTTACAGTAGAACAATATTGAATCCTCGACAGAACTTTAGGTAGAAGTAACTGAATCTAAAAATGCTGCAGGCAACAATCCATTCAATCACGTTTCTTCCATAGCAATTAATTTAATAGCATTGCCACGCTCAAACGCCGATGAGAAACACTTTTTTGTTAAATCAATTCAGTCCATACTTGCAAGTCACTCTTTAATATGTTTAACGTGCTATGCTGACTTATTATTTGTTGTAATTTACTGTCAAAACAAAATATATTATTCAACAATTATCTAGCGGATTTATGTTAGAAATCTAGCTCCTTGCTGCGCTATAGAGTTGGCAACACTTCGACTGACTTGGCAGTGCATAATTGGTAGTCTTGAAGGTAGGGTGTAAATCTCAGTTGTTCTGCCGTCATGTCCTCATGCCTAATTCCAAACCAAAAAGTTTCCCCTGATCTAGAAAAGAAGCGAGGGCTTAAGTTTTAACATTGATAGATTTAATAAAAGCAAGGCGTCAGTCTAATTGTACTTATTGTACCTGTAAATATAATTTCTATATGAAGTACTATAGCTTCTAGGTTGCCGACTTTGAAATAATCTGTTGCTGAAATAATTTTCCATTTAATTCAAAAGTACGTACCTGTTAACAATCGTAACACAAAATTTTCCCTGTTATGCTATTATTTACACAAGATGACTCGTGGCAGGACTTGGATATAGTTTGTGTAACTTATTCCTGTAATACTTGAATTCTTCACGAATACGTTGATGTTCTTGTGCCGGCATCCGTGGAATAGTTTGCAGGTTCAAAACATGAGGTATTATCGGCATTACAAAAATTTCTTGGTTGGAATGTCAAAAACGGATGTCGAAATAACATTTTCATCTAAGAATTGAAGAGTTCATTTGGAACTAGTCGTTTCCTCAGGGGGATAAAATTATTGTATCTATCGGAATTAGCGCTCCCAGGGGGAAGATGTGAGGGCCCGAGCTGAGAGTAAGGTGGGCCTTCTTTTTGTTGAATATAAAATGTTCTTTGCTATGTTAAGGACGACCTTTTTCGGTTCACTGCTGTCCTGTTTTTCAGCACCTACTATTTTCTTCTTTAACTTTTATCTTGTTTCATGAACTTCTTTCCAAACTTTATGTTTCTATGCCCTCTCTACATAGATTCCGCATTCCCTAATATCCATGCTAAATGGTGCCTTCCTCTTTCCTCTCTTCGATACGTTTTTTTTGTAGCGGTTAGGGAGGCTTAAACTAAACTGTTATCTAATCTTGAAACTAGTCTTTACTGATCGTACTAACTGATGTCGGATCTGTTCATCTATTTCTGGTACCAAAAAGGATTCCACTGTATTTCGCTTTTTTCTTTGGATTTCATTTTTGTTTTATTGAACAGGAGGTCTCGGCATTACGAAAACTTCAGTGACTGGAATGTCAAAAAAACGGATTTCAAAATAATATATTTATCTACGAATTAATGAGCTCATTGTATACTAGTACTTACTGATCGTGCTAATTTGATATGTCATCTGTTCATCTATTTTTGGTACCAAAAAGACCTCAATGTATGTTGTATTTTTTCTGCGGATTTTATTTTCGTTTAATCGAACATGAGGTTTTGGCATTCCGAAAATTTTTGTGCCTAATAGCACCAGTTTTATGGAAAAGTTCCATTTGAAAAATTTGAGTTGTTTATTTTTTCATGATGTGAATGTCTTGTAAATTTAGAATCCTATAGAGAGTACAAACGTCGGAGCCGCATAGAAGCGGGAGGTGGAGGGTAACTTCTTCTGAAGAGGTATAGCTGTGGAGGATAATTCCGCCCTCTGCTACTTGCGACTCGAAAGTATTAGTGCGGGCCCTGTCGTCTCCTCATCCCAATTTAAGGACGAAGATGTGTAGTGGTTGAGAGGGTTGGTCATTGTAGATATTTGATTTCTAAGAATGGAAGTGTGCAAATTTAATTTAAAATTGGTAAAATTTTCCTAGTAATCGGTTGCTTGATGAGTCCTTTTGTGGTGGTAGTTAATTTTAAATCAATGTTATATACGTAGTGTTTGCAGTGATGAGTCTTACAAACAACCTGTGATGGAATTCTTATCGTGCCGAAGATATTTTTGTAAGAATTTATTTCAATAGTCGGCTGTTGAAATAGAAATAAAAAATTTATTGAACATCTGTAATGTTTTAACCTATTTATAAATCAGTGGCGATTTGAAATGACTTTATATTGTACTGTGAGACTTATCGTAATAGTCTCGTGTTCTACGATGAAGATGACAATTTGAGCCCCCTTACTGTAGCATTCATCTGCATTGCAGCTATTTTTTCTAATAACCCATTGTTACTTGTTACCATAGGCCTCACCCTGTAATACTGATCTGTTCAATTATCGCAATTTGTAAGAAACTTGATGAAATATATACAGTATTAAACTAATTTGTTGAATTTGAATAAGTAATTTCGTAAATTTTTGTGAAATCTTCAAATTCACGATAATTGGACAGATGAGTTTCACGAGATGTGGCTTATTGTTTTTGGAAGCAATTCGCAATTTTTGGGAAAAATCGTTGCACTGCTTATGAATCTCCCGGAATATAGTGGTTAGAGTAGCCATTTTTAACGTTAAATCACCGGTAACTATCGTAAGTTTTGAACGAAGACCGACTATAATTACCGTTTAACTACCGGTAATTAACTGGTTAAAATCGTCGGTCTTCGTCCAAAATGTACGGTAAAAAACCGGTAATTTACCGTTAATCAGATGATAATATGAGACACTCGCGACACTAATTCCGACGATATCCGACGATATATCGTCGGCTTTTAGGAAGAAGATGATAACTACCGGTAAATTCAGATGTTAATTATCGTCGGTCAGACGATAAATTTCTGATTGGGTACAGACATTTCCAAGCGATTCAAGAAAAACCGTTTTTGAGAAGTGAAATCGATCTAGCAATACAGCGGAAGCGACGTCTGTAAAAGGTTGAATATCCATTTTACTGTTTCAAAGCTTTGAAAGTCCACCGAGGTAAATACACTGTTAACTCATTCAAGTATTATCTCTGTTAATCAGTATTGTCTCACATATAATAGAATCTTGGCTTCCAATTCAGTTCACAAAATTTTCTAATAAAGTGCTCGTTCAGTTGTTTCATTTGTAATTTCCCACCATAATTATCAGGGAGTAATCAAAATAATACCTAATCATCGATATGAATAACTGGAAATTTATTATAGTTTCCCACAAGAAAAAAATCGTACTCCATTTTCTATCGTGATCATTCAAACTAGAGAACTGTACACCAATCTGTGGATCAATCACAGCAGCTGTCTCACACTCCTTTTGGCAGACCACAGTCGTACACATCTCCGGAACGCAACGCAGCCGTTCGAAGGAGGAGAGAACAGGACTACTGTATGTGGTCGCTTTCACTCGTTGCATGAGCCACGCGTGTGTACCAGGAAAACGACACTAGAGTCCAGTAGGCTACTCCTGCGGTCCAGACCCCTGATTTTCGAAAACGTGTCGAGTAGTCCACTAGAGCTTTCCACCCTTCAACTCTGCAAATAATGCACTGACGAATGATTTGAAACATTATAGATACTTGAATCAGAATTATTTTGCAGTGCTTTACGTGTAGATACATTACAGAACAAGGAACTTATTCTTTTGCGCGTATTAAGGTGTACATTTATGGATTTATTTAACAACTCAAGTTTCGAATTTATAAATTAACTATATATTTCAAAAAGTAAAAAAATTTTTTGTACATGGCTTGCGGCACTAAGGTTCAATTTAATTGCTATTTTCCCATAGAACTCGAACATCACAAACGTTTTTTGGAGAAACTAATATTTTTTAGTTGCATGCTTTCAAATTTTTTTTTTACCAATGTAAAACTGATAAAACGCAAAAAAAGGTGAAGATCTCTCCTTTTCATATTTGCCTCTCACAGATGACCTAGCCTGTCTTTCCTCAGTATTACTTGGGAGAAAAAAGATTAATATTTCTGACAAAAAACTATTAGTTGATCCATAAAAAAGATATCGTTGAAGTCAATTTTAGTGCCGTGCTCTTAACACGAAAGACCTAATGTAAAGATTTTCGGCAGTGGTACGCTTTTAAGTGTAGGTATTGACAGAGAAAATGCATGGTATAGGCTTCGTTTTCAATTTATGAGTTGAAAAATACCTATTTAAAGTATAAATAACTATACAAGCACACCTTACACTAACTTCCATAGCGTCTGCTATAAATGACCATTGTTCATTAACATAGCAATGATCGAAATATTACGAGATGCACCCCCGATCGCAGGAATAGCTTGCACCGAGGAGATCAGAAGTTCGACATCCCCCACGTACGAGATCTTGGGTGCAACTGACTGGCAGTGACTGCTAGCTTCCGAGGGGAGTTTTATCATCCCAGATAAAACGCCGCTGGCGCTTGCTTCAGCCAGCGCTGCCCTGCCCTGCTCTGTGCTACTTGTCTGGCCACCCAAATAGGAATACCACTAACATTAAACACCGCGCCAGCTCTGCTCTGCTATGCCCAGCTCTACCGCTGTTTGTCTGGCCGAGGCCTAACACTGCCGCAGTCCAACTGCCAAGTAGATCACCGAGAATAAGGCACGGAACACAGAATTCGATCACCTCTCACAAGCATAGCCACTCGCCAACTGGTCCTCCTGCCAGCCAACTGGTCCTCCTGCCCTTCTCCCTTCACCTCTGTTGCCGTGAAGTATTTTGACTAGCGCTCTCTATAATGGAAATGAGAGTTTGTTTATACGCACAGTGATGAAAAACTTGGAATAGATTAAGTTAAAATAGGAAAAATTGCGCGGGTACATAGTGTTTGCTGCTCTACAGAGAGAGAGACGCATCATTCTTGAACTCACATCACAGCTATTACGTTAAATGGTCGAGCTAACTAAGCTCATATCTTCGACTCTCTGTTTGGAGGAGGTTCCAGCACGGGTCAGGCACTCGGCTAAAGTGAGGTTGGCTAGCTGGAACCCCTCTGGGGAATCTAGCTACCCCTCAAATAGTCAAGCTCATGATAATTCTTCGATACCTGCATTGCTGATCAAAACTTTACGTCACGAACTTCCTTGGCTCTGAACAATTACTAGTGTTTCTCGATGGAATTGCCTTCAAAGAGTCTGTGGTGACAGAAATCGTGATGACAACGGCGATGGTGGTGATGGAATAATAGTAAAATTATTAAATAAGGCCTTTACTTTTTGTGAATGTTCAATGGAACCAAGATGTACTGCTGTTAACCGGTCTTTTGTAATATTATTAGACACCCTAAAGAGACTTATGGACTGCATTGGTTGTGATGAGGTGGTACAGCTGGCGCTTGGATTCAATTACCTTGAATGCGATACCGTCCGAAAAGAAGAACCAGTGGGCTGAAATTTATGTTACTGATAATTCAACTACGAAGTTATCCGTACCACAAAATAAACTTTGGTAAAATTATAAAAGCGACAACTTAATATTCTTTGACCGAAGTTGTCGGTTATTGAATTTATTATTACTATTATACTCGTGATTTCTCGCGCTCATCTGACACTAATTCATTACTCATTATCACTGGTTGCGATTGCTCAGAAGAGGGCAGGCTGTAGATCGTTCGAAAGGGTGCATGGATATGATCACGGGAAATGAGTTCTTCCATTAATATATACCCTGATTATCCAGTAATGATGGAATTTTATCGAAAACCAACTCCAAACCCAACAATGCGTGAATATCCTTCATTCCTAACTCAATCCATGTAAAATTTTGGGGATCTAGATAATAACGGAAGTCCTTAATAACTAAAAAAACGTAAAATGATTATTTTCAAGTTTTTCATATAATGCTAATTTCTATGATTTGGAAAAAGTCCTATTCATGTCATATAGATGTAACCCGATCTAATTTCTGAAATAGTTTCAAGCTTTGTCATGAACGACGTTGTGTCTGAAAATGTTGAACTTTTAATTTTTGGGAACGGAATTATGAGCTGAAAATTTTACCGACGGTGCGTCAGATCATAATCTAATGACTTTTATTGCTTAACGGGCTTAGGATTATCTCAATTTTTGTTAATGGTTCTACATCTTGGAAAACTTACCGGCTTTTTCCGCTTCAACGACTAATGTTAACCTCAAAACTTGTTTTCAAAATTTTGCAAAAAACTTTAAAGAAACTCGCAATTTTCTGCTTGATTTAAACGTATCTAAGTTCTCTTTACTTGCGTTTGTATTTTCAGCCTATAATTTTAACTGAGAGGTGAAGTTAGAGTCTTTTTTTTTTAATTTGGACGGTTGATGCACTCGTACTCCATCTGATGTAACCAAGGCGTGCACACTCAACATTACAGTTTGGTAAACCATGTGATCTGTAAATGCTGGGTTTAAACCAATTCGAGCAAATCTATCGGGAATGCGTAAGGAAACAAACCAGAGTAGCATTTGTATTTGAATTAGCAAACGTCCTGATGGCTGCTATTTGATGAGCAATGGCGATGACCATGAGTGGGTCTGAATCCAGCGTTAGAAGAAAAAAGAGAAGACTGACACGCCAAGATTTGTAATCATGATTTCCATGCATATATCACACTAAATGCCGTACACTTTGTTAACAACAGGTGTTGATTTTCAAATTGCCCCACCCTTCACGCATCACACCCTCCACCAGCCCCACCAGCCACACCCACCACGCATCACACCCGCCGCCAGCCACACCCGCCACCAGCCACACCCGCCACCAGCCAC
>JACJUY010003224.1:3324-46051 GCA_014220935.1 Platorchestia sp. MABIK | reverse complement strand
TACCCGCTCAACTCACCGCGCGGGAATTTTTTCAAATAAGTAAGTTTCTCTGGCGCACCCTGTACATTTAACTTTAAATTTGATTTAAATATTGAACTTTACTTCAACTCATCGCAGTCAATATGTTTGACATTTAATTTAATCATTGATCTTTTTTCTTCGAAGTTTAAAAGTTTTGATGACAGCAATGGAGAATCTAACAAAATTAAAACTTTGGCTGAAATGTTATTCATTTATTAGAAAAATATACATAATTGTGTGGCATGACATAATTGTGAAACCTCTAAGGATCGAGTTTACACAGGTGTTAATTCTTCACATTCGGACGCGCTCACGAAACTAAAGCGGGCGTTCTTAACCCTCTTTTGCCGTATTATTTTAAAAAACGGCCGCCAAAAGCACCCGTTCGACCACTCAGAGATTCTAGCTTCAGAAGGGGGCAACAAGAGATGATCAGTGATTGAAAGGGAGCAATCGATGCCAACCAATGATGGACCTCAATCACTGAGAGCTAATTTGTGGCTGAGCGAAAATTTAAGATAAACCTTGTCGTGAAAGCGCATTTTTGAGTCGGAAGAGCGGCTTCGTGGCCCTGAAGTGCACTGTCGGTGTCGGCCAGGAGCATCTTGGCTGCGGAGCGCAAGAAATCACGCAAGTGACGTCGTCTGGGCGCAGCCCCGCCCCTAAACATTATTTTAACCAGTATTCTTATTACTATTATTATTATTATTATTAGGTCAGACATGTAAAACTTTGTATGCAGTACATACGCCAATTCAATTGAACTGAAATTATCGTCATACAAAGTTTGCAAAGTTGTGCTAGAGTTTGTGTGTAGTGCTTCATGAATTTTCGTACCTTAAAAATTGAACATCAGCGTTCATTATACCATTGTTTCAATACTTTTTACACCTTTTTGAATTAAAAGATCACCTATTAATTATTTGGATACAGTATGAGAATGAAATTTTTCATAGAAGTGAAACACTGAACTGAAGTCTGCTAAACTCCTGCTCGTCATCGAGAACAGAAGATCTGTAAAAAGATAAATTTCACCGTTTGCAGCACCGTTTAAGTTAACGTGATTAGCGCAAATATTTTTCGACTTCTCTGATTTCGAGGAATTCATGTTAACTATGCAGCAGAATGATTGTGTTGCATTTTGAGTTGAAATGTGATGTGCATCAATTTCTACATCCTGTTTCATATGTTCGTTCATAAAGATGACCAACGTATTCAGCTAGAACGTGGAGCAGAATTTTAATATAACGATTCCTGACTTTATAAAATTTCATTCCCATGTAGTTTTACGAAAATTGGCTGGTGTATTTTTACAAATTTTGAGAGGGGAACAAATTTTTGAACAGAATTGGATCTTTATTTCAAGATATTATTTGATTTACATAGCTTGCGCATCAACGTAAACATCTTTCCACAGAGCTTTTGGCTAATTTGTAATGTGACGTTATATTGAAGATATTTCTAAAAATAGTTATTTCAGAAGAGTTCAATTCTTGTCGAAGACAGAGAAAAAAATCTGACCAACTGAACAAGCGGTGGTCCACTATTCGTGCGTTCTTGGGAACGGTTAAAAAATCATCGCGGAAGCCGTAAAGTAAATTTTTATCTAGAGTCTAAGCTCTTGCTAGAATACTTTGTAGGAGGTATTCGATGTTGGCAACATGAGTGAAAGTATCTAACCATATCACAGCAGAAAATGGTTAAAAATTCAAGAATTTTATACAAGTGAATGATAAGTGACATTCTTCGTTTGCATGTGAATTCATCGCAGGTCGCATTTATTTTACCACACAAAGTTAACCATGTCATATTAAACGCTAGAAATATTTTTACATGAGACTTGTAACGACTGTCTCGCCGCAGGCGAACGTTACCGTCCTTCGTACACAATGAACGCGGCAAAATGTGGAAAATTAATGTGTCAAAGTTAGAATATAAATTAGTTTGTGAACATTTAACTAACGATAACAAACAAGGTGGGACGCGTACACTCTAAAGCTTAAAATTTTGGGTAAAGCTGAGTTGGAGTAATCATTCGGCAACGACTCATTGTAAACTACTCTTTGAAGTTTGCACAGTGGCTGCTAAGCTGTAGCAGACACTTTTGAAATCAATATTACGATTGAGTGATAATTTTCTAAGGCATTGGTTCTAACATAGTTGACTGAGGGAGTTGCTAATATAATTCCCACCTGGACAAGAAGAAATCCTCTGAGAAGATCTTTTCTTATTTCTTAATACCTCCACCGATTGGCGAAAGAAAATAATAATGAAACATCTCCGCTTAATTAAGAATTAGAAATATGCTCCTGAAAACTCTTTCGTACATATTTGATTTGTGATAACTGTGAGACCCAGCTTATGTAATTTATTACTATATGTCAATTATTTCTTTGCGTATTTTAAACGATTTTTTTTCTAGCTTCAATTATTTTACAAGGAACTGCAGGTACTTTCTCAACAGACTCCCAGCTCAGAGCAATGTTCGATTATCACAGAACGCAGCGGCAAACAAATTGTTTGCAATGTATTTCTTTACGCGTAAAAGTAAAGTTTGATACCTTTGCAGTAGCAAACGTTGATGTTGCAACAGCAACATCAAGTAGACTTGTCAACCGGATTAACCGGATGACAGGGATTGCTTTGCTTTTGCTAATCTGTTTTCTTCTCACAATTTCCTTTTGAATTTTAACGTGCTTTTAATGTTATTCGTGACTTCCTTTGCATTTCAGATTAAATTATCATGGGTTCATGACTCAAACATTTAAGCTATTACATGAAGGCAGAAGCAAAAACGTACATATTGTCAGACATTCAAAAAATTAATTCATCTTCTTGATAAAAAGGCCGTGAAAACAAACGATCAAAAGTAGACTTATAATCGACCGTCCAACAGCACGTTCTCAATAAATGCCAAGGATATACCCAAAATACAATGGGTGTCACTCTTCACTTTGAATTAATTTTTTGACGTAAAAATTTCATAAGATCAAATTCAGCTCAAAATATAATACGAACTTGTAAAGACGGTGAAGTCAAGATTCATACAAAAAACAAGTTACGAATACTTTTCTCTCATGACATTTCTGACGTACGTCAATTCTCACACTTGTTTCATAAATGTTCTCAATTATTCATTGGTCATGTTCTAACTACGTTGAAAATTATGAATGTGTGTGTATAGTGGTTCTTGGGATAAGCCACACTCTGTTGTTCACGCTTATTATACCGGTAAGAACTTTCAAACCCACATTCCCCTGAAAACACCATGTCATTTCGCTGTCGACTTACGAGCTGAGAAGCTGATCACCTGTTTTTTTGAAGATGTGAATTAATTCTCTCTACGTCTGACTCATAAATCTCTGTATTCAAAATGGTTATTTAGTTCAACATCAAGATTTTAAATATCATGTCAATCTTCGAGAACCTTGTCTCCTGCAATTAGTATGGGATTAAAACAAGCACAGGTCCTATATTTTTTTCAGGATGCTTTTCAACAGTCGATTTTTCAATGCAAGAGTTTTCCTTCATGATTAATTCCATACGTATTTGTTTGCATGATATGGAAGTTGAGAATGAGTATCAAATTATTTTGATGATGACTAATATAGTGCAATTGACAAAAAATACTACCAGGTTCTTAACGTATTTATGAATTAATGAATATTCACTCAAATCTACGGCTGACATTAACTTTGAAGACTACCGAGGCCAGATTTCCTCCCAACTATTCGTGAAAAAAAAGTACGCTCACTTTAAAAAATACAATTATGTTTATCAAGCATTCGGCTCCAGCGTTAGCAAATTTTCTTTTTTATTAAGTACACCTATGAGAACATAGCAAAAAATATGTAAAAAAATAAGCCCATAAGTTTGTGAGTCATGATCGCCGAATACCATCGCGGACAATTTTAACGCCAATGAAAGAGAGAGAACACATCGAAAATGACAGGGAGCGGAAGCCAAATTCCACTTTACTTCAATGGCTTCACGTTCATTTTTGCGTTCAGTAATTTAATTTGATTAGCTTAACCGATTCACTGGTCGAGTACGTGGTTGAAGTAATGAATGATTTGAAATTATTTTTTGAAGGTATCAAAAGTTGAAACGTTCGTGCAATGATCACCGTTGTAATGCTGAAAAATGCTGCCCGAAGTATTTCTATGCTGCTCAAATGTTGTTTCGAACGTATTTATTGCATCTCCATTTTACATATCGCTACAGGTAGCCTTGAAGTAGTACAGAATTTTACTCTTGCAAAATGAAATGGCTTTGATGGAATAGAAAGACATTAGATGATATAAAGAAAAACTAAAAAAATGGTCGCAAAGCTATTGTGTTCTCATTAGAGTTGGGGTTGAGATGCTGTTTTAAGTTATATTTTAACTTTCTTTGTTAAGTTTGATTGGTTAAAGAACTGAAAGTAGAATCCACTATCGTTAGGACTCCGTGAAGAATTTCATTCGAAGTAGTTGGCACGCGAATGTTTAATTTAGTTCTCGATTAACTTTTACATATATTTATATTAGCTAAATCTCATGTGAGCATTACAATTCAGTATTTTGAGTATCAAAGCGAACGATATTTTATTGCACAGAGAACCAAAGTTTTTGTAACTGATTTTTTGTATGTCAATGAAATAATAAGCGAGTCAAAAGCGGCGTGAGTCTCATGATTTTTTGAGTTCGTATCAAAAACACTTGAATAAATGTGACGCTCATAATCTGAATGTATTGCCACATTCATAAATTGGAAACTACTCCCCAGTCATTTCTTCGAAATTAGATTAAAGTGTTATGTTTTTTGAAGTCTATTTGTGAAATGACGAGAAATTGCGAAAACTGTCATTGACGTAAATGGTTCATTACGAGAAACGAAGCAAACTTCAATAAAAAAGCAAAGTGCTGAAATAATTTTCTGATGATTATCAGTAGCAAAACTACGTTTCTAGGCGCCTTTATGGAAAAAACTCTCCCACTGGTTATATTTATGGAATTTTCTCAGCTTTTCTTATAATTAATTTTTTCTAATAGAAATGAATCTGACAACAGTATTTTACTAAGCATTTTTTTAGCTTGTTTCAAAGGCGATCATTTTCATCGATGTTGTTGGCTTCCGTGAAAATTGATGGCCGTGAAAGTGGTATTTCAACAAAGAAGAAAAGATGTGCATTCGATTTTCGTGTAATTTTATCTGCAGTAACTGCTGGATATCGGCATCAACTTCTGAAGTCATAAAAATGCCGTAGAGAACAATTGCCAATTGTAATGAAAATGGAGGAGCATTTCCATCAAGTGATAAGTGAGTTTGACAAAACATTTTTAATGAGGATGACTAGTTCTTTGAAGAGGGTGGTGAAGGAAGACTGGCCTCTAACTACATGGATAACGGTAGCATGTTGCGTCAATATTCTAAGTAATTTTTTTGAGGATTTCGGTATGCAGTACAAATAAAACAAATCAACGCAGTGGTAGATTAACCTGGCGTTCATCAAAAGTGTCAGAACAAAGTCATATAATTCTGCTGTTTGCCAGTAAAAATTGAGCTTAGATGTCCACGAAAACGGATTATTATTCGGCGTAATGTGATAAGTTTCATTCTCTTTCGATGGGGCAAGAGACCTAAACGTTTGGGGTCTCTTTTTCCAGATAATGGGAACAACGCTTCTGCCTTTCCCTAAATATGGTTAGACCTTCTGAAAATGGGTTCCATTTGTGCTTCGTCCTCACTGGACAGGTATCTGGACGACTGCAATGCTTTGAAGTTTTTGTGGTGGATGGAAATTCAACGGCAATTTTTTGCAGAGACAAAGAGAGGTCGGATGGCTGTAAGTTTTCAACAACGAAATTTGCCATTAATAAAGTTCAAATTTCAATTAGTACCAGGAAATTTCTGAACAATGAAACTCGCATCCCACCAGCAGTAACAATTTTCCAAGATATTTATTTTTGGATCATGTAGGTCCAAATATTGTTTTCATCAATATAGAGATTTGAATCCTTTTATAAAATTTTAAAATATGCTAGACGAAAGTTAGAGTACCTCATCAGCACTTCTTTTTGGATTGGATTTTTGAAGGAAGATGACATCAAAGCTAGAGCTAGGGGGACACAAGGTTAAGCATTTGTACAGTGAATGCAGCGAAAAATAGATTTTTTGATCCGATCCAACGACAGACAGGCTGAGTTTGAATAAATCGTTGAATCATGCAACGTTTCTAGGTCTCTAGTTCATATCCATCACTCTCATTATTTAAAAAGGTGAACTATTCCAGAACACTATTATCTCTTCGCAGAATGCAAAGCGCTCTAAAGTAAAAAGTTAAGTAACGTTTCAAACGCTTGCATTTAATTTCAGAGATAAAAGCTATTGAACAATTTAAAACTGATGTTTACCTGATGCATTTGTTTATCTGATGTTTATCTGATTCGTTAATGTAGAACAAGAGATATTGTTTCGTTATGAGTACTTTTTATTGAAAAATTTTGATCGCATGTTTCATTTCACTGAATTCTTTCGTTGGTATTATATTCATAAACATTCAATTGGTCAGTTCTTGTCAATTCTTTTTTATGCCGGCAAACTATTGCAGTGAAAAAACGAATATAGTACGTTATATGGCTAAGGACAAAAAATTCAAGCGAAAGTTGGCACCGTCATCAGGTTTACTGTGGATAGCAGTCGATTATTGTGAATTAAACATTTTTTAAGTTTCGGTCACCTTTCCGGGCCGAGATTAACCGGAGCACATAAAACTTCCATCAAATGGGCCTATATGCATGTTTCCTCACAGCCAGCAAAAGGCCTTGATCCTCTTCCGAAATTTCACGAAACGAAAAATTTTGTATGCAAGTCTATGCAAGTTATTAATACGTAATTAACATCAACCTTGATCATAATTGCGTAGTAAAAATTTGATTATTGATGTTCACGAAGTGAGTACGGCATTTTTAAGTGGTGGCCTGAATATTCAAGCAGTAGCACAATATTTTATTTTCAGTGCGCGATAATGTACAAGGAAGTGAACTACCTTTGAAACACAGTGTACGCGGAAGTTCTTGTAATAAGGTATGAAGTTCATGTCATGCCTATGAAGAGAGCAGGCAGAACATGAAATCGACAGTCTTTCATCCAATGATTCCGTTGTAGAGCTTTCATCATAGGAGGATACTTTATTAGAAATTCAGTAAGTTTGTGAATTATTGAAGTAATTTAGAAGTATTAGAAATTTTAATCTGTTGCTTTAGTACCAGAAGTAACTAACGACATTTCTTTATTTGCCTTAAAATCTTATGTGTGCTTCAGAGATACTGTGATCTCGACAAGGCAGGTTGCCGTGCGTAACTTCAGCATAGAAATCTAAATTTTGTTTATGGTTATGAAATCTTGCCCAAGTCAACATAACAACCAATGGTTAAATTACTCCAAAACATGATTAGTGGACAACGAATGTAAATAACTTTCATCAGTCGGTTAAGGCACACATGTTTCTTTTTCTGAACACGGTATAAATGGGTTTGAATACGTCCTAATGAGAAATACTGATGCGCATCCTGTTTTACATCGCATCAAAAAACTATTCAAGCATCTTTTATTTAACATAAACATTTTTGGAGCGAAGCGATGGCTTTTCTATCATTCGCAGATTGCTGTGTGGCTAAGATATAAGAATATGCCGGAGATGAATGAATTAAATGACTTTGACTCCCAGATAGAACGATAAGCTTCTAAATTAATTTGAGAATTGTTCTATACCCTTCGTAATACTCCTTATTGAACTGAAATTTTAAAATAACTATCGTTGTGTTTTCTTTCTGAATCAGGCTTCAATGTTTGAGCTCATTTGAAACGCTAGGGTTAAAATGAACACCAAGCTGCTCGTACGTGTTTTGCTCTGACATGTCCGATTTTGGTCAGTGTCATTTCAGTGATGATTTCTTTCGTTCACCAGAGGATCATCAGCTTTGTTCTTGAACAAAATCTAATGTTGAAAAATGTGAGAAATTTTTCGTTGTGAAATCATCGAGATTTACAGTGGGTCTTCAATGATTACTAAACGTTTCAAGCTGGAAGGTAGTGCCCTATGCGCAGATTTGGGAAATCTTTCGAACTTTTCTAAAAAATGTCAATAAAATTTGTCATGTGCATCGAACTTTTAATAGCAAGCTCGTTTTCGATTTCCAAAATGTAAACATCCGAACATCCTTCACCATGTTTCACTATTCCTACTCGTAATCGAGGTTTACAGTATTTTCGCAACGTGTTGCTCTTCAGTTGGGCAACCAAAGAATTTCCATGATTTTTTATACTGAATAGTTTGACGGCAAACTTTTGTGACTGAACGATGCAATTTCACTTCTAGGAATAATTGATACGCTGGGCTCAAGTGATTCGAATACAATCAGAGACCAAACGGCTTTGTCCGCTCTCGCAGGCTTATTGTTTTCTATACATCTATCTCTCTATATATATAAATTAGTTTCAGTGATAATTTAAATAGAATATTTTGCAAACCCTAGAGGCTTGTCACATGTCTTCATCTTCAATCCGAAGAGGAATAACACTCATCAATGCCTTTTTCAATGATGTCCACATTTTTTTATGATGGGCTCATTGAAAGTGAATGACATTTTTATTGTAGAGGCAGCTCTGCTCGGAGGATTCGAGTGTTCTTGGATTTCACCCAGTAGGCATGGGGGATGTGACTATTTTCGTCATTTTGTTTTGTCAACAAATTTCTCTGTGTTGATACATCCAGAAATTCACTGTGAAGCCGGGATGGCTTGCTGCGTTTAGTCCGTTTCTTTCAGCCAGGAATGATTTTAGTATATGGGATCAATATTTTATGTATATTTGAACAGGTAAGTCATGTCATCTTAAAGCTGGAACGTAATTTTTATCTGTCATCTCTCTGGTTATTTAATGGATTAGTCGTTGATTCATTCTTCCTGAAAATTAACTTGTTGTAGGTCGAAGCGTTTTCTAGGAGAATTTTTGTTCTATCGAGGTGAAATAATTATTTCATGAGAGCATTTAGTGTATATCATAGATGAACGAAGTGTGAAAGGATGAATGGATAAAAACAGACAGGCTTTTGAAAATAATTTTTCATTTTCAGATTTGCAACCAAATGTCATCATGCGTTATGGTAAATTAAATAAACAATATCCCCTCATTATTAACGAGGACTTTACCTGAAAGATTTTTGCTTCTATATTCTAGTTTTTATTCGTGTTATTTACTCGCTACCAATTTTAATTAGTGTGTGATCAGAGTTAAGAAACCGGCAATTGATATTTTACAGTTGAAAGCTCTCATACGAACATCTTACGCTTACACATCCACATTTTATGGTGCGAACCATTTCTGTACATTATGTTACGCACTCCCAACCAATATCTGTAAAAATGGCTGATGAACACTTCTCTGATCGTGTTATATTTCACTTTATGTTGACGCACTCGTAGGTCAAAAGGCACAAGCGTTGCTTGTCTCCAACAAACGGAAATTGTTTAACCTGCATATCAACCATTGTGCTTGCCATTCCAATTTCCCGTCTCGTTCGCTCGTAAAATGGTCGTGCAGGCTGGGTTAAGTTTTATTATTTCGTTCATAATAGCGATTGATGAATTGGTCGTAATGAACTTCAATTACTTTTTGCATTAATGTTTTTTTGAACAATGTTTTTTTGGATATAATCATGGCTTCTAAAATAGGGAAAACAACTTTTCAAGTTTTTTTTTTAAATCAGGTTATTTCCTTCTAAGTTCCTAGAAATACTTTCAATACATGCAATGATATCTCTAAGGGAAGGTACATGTAGTAAAATTTTAAGTTCAAAGATCATCAGTTTGAATGAACATCGTAGGAGGTGCTACAGGAGACTGTATGTTCTAATAACTGTTATGAGAAACTACGAGTACATTAACACACTTTACATTGTTTACTTCGTAGGTGTGTTGCTTCGAGTCTGAAGGAGTAAAAACTGTCATTTTTCTAAGAAAATATAACATTGAGAATAGAGATAAAATAGTCATTTTTCCTTACTACATAGAATAGGGATAGAAACTAATGTTCCATCAGGTCTTTGAACTTTATTTTTGATAGAAGCATTCCACTGCAGTGAGCAGCTTAGCATTGGCAAATATCATGGCCACAGAATGCCGTGGTCTCTGCAGTCCCTGATGGTATTTGGTCAGTTGGTTCGACATGAATTCAATTTACGTGGTAAATTGCAGAGCCCGCCGGTGAACAGTTAATCTCGCATTGCATTGAGACATGGGAAAAGAACCATAACTATCGTGCGATGAATGAACCGTGTTGAGTTCAAACTTTGGTAAAAATGTTTGGTATTTTCCGATATTATACACACTCAAATTGTTCAAGGAACTCACGAGAACAACATTGCTCGTAAACCAAAGGCAGACATAATATGCTAACAGTGCACCTGCCTGAGAGTAATTTAAGGAACTTGAATAGCTGAGTATTCTACCCTTGAGATTGCAAGCTGTGGTATTCTACCCATGTAAATACTGTATACAACCAGCTTTTAAGCAGTGTGTACGCGGAAGTTCTTGCAATGAGGTGTGATGTCCGTGTCATGCTTATGAAAAAGAAACTCTTCCCTACGTTCCCAATTCCAGGTGGCGACTGCATCGGAAATATTCTTGTCATTAGTCAGTATATAGGCAAGAAATAATTTGTACTATTATAAATGCGAACATTTCTTTCAAATCTATGTAATAAAAAGTTATTTTTATCATGAATGTTGACGAGCGTTGTCTATCAACAAATGCATGCGGAAAATTGCAGTCCCAAATTAACCATTATGTACTTACCAAGTAACTAAACTACATATCTTTGAACTCCGACAGAACCCAGTGAATAAATTCTACCGTCTAATAGCATTAAATAAGTGATATCGCAACTTTTCGGTCATCTCTCAGTAAATAATTTTCTTCCCTTTTCTTCCGTACAAAGGAACAAATATAGTTTTTGTTCGCGTTAAACAAAATTCATTTTTATATCCATTCATTTTCAGAAATGAAATTAGTCCATAATTTACCATGAATCTTTCCTTTTGCGTATATGGAACCGCATTGAATAAGGGCTGTGAAGCACTGATTAATCAAGCAGGCAGCGCCAACCAGCAAGTGCATGTGCCACACCCTTGGAAATTCGTTTTTTTGTGTTTTTTATTGCTCTATTCAATACAGAAGTCCTTCTTTTACAAGCTAGTGAAGGTTCAGAACTTTCTGTGCTTCGTGAGAGGAGGAAACGAGGGGGGAAGGGGGTGGATTCAAATGCAGCTGCAATCGCCGGACAGTCACCGCATTAGACACGAACCAGAAATATCTGGATTCTGTTTTGTTGGTCTATTCGACACAGAACTCCTTAGTTTACAATCTAGCAAAGCTACATAACGTTCTTTGCTTTGTGAGAGGGGGAAATGAAAAGGGAAGGGGGAAGCGCGTCGAGGGGAATGCCGCGGCGTGCGCTCCTGGAGCGGTGACACATATCTATGATACGTATCTGGGATACCCCTTGTGGTACCGGTTCTTTCAAAGAACTGTAAAAAACTTACAAGAAAAGATATTCATTTGTGTAGAGAGCTTTTAGAGCGTCAACCGCGTCAATTTTTCCAAGCAATATAGCTTGACAAATAAAGTACCAGGCACTATAGCAGGCGACGGAGACCAATCAGGTTTACAAGAATTCATTATTAGATGAAAACAGACGAATCCTAATCTTGGGTTATAGAGGATAAGGGGAGTGTGGTGCACCTCATCAGTGCGCTCAGAAATCTCAGTGCCTGACACAACTGTCGGGAGAGAAAACCAACTCTATTAGAATTGAGGAAAACGAGATTTAGCAATTGAGTACCTATTTAAAGATGACCGACGTGCGGTTTAACGCGAATATTCATAGTTATTATAAGTAATATTCAAGTACGGTGGCCGACTAGCGGTCCACGTAATTAGAGTAATGTAGTAATGAAGTTAACTGAGTACGGTGGCCGACTAGCGGTCCACGCAATAAGAGTAGTATAGTAATGAAGTTAATTAAGTAAGGTGGCCGACTAGCAGTCCACGTAATTAGTGTAATATAGTAATGACGTTAATTAAATAGTTATCGTTGAACAAATTCTTGGGCTGGATTCTCTCCTATTTGTAATTTAGGTTGACGAGACTAACACAAACTGCTCGACAGACAAATATGAAATGGCGCTGACCATAACTATGTCTCACAATCGGATAGACAATGGTGCTTTTCAGCCGTCCAGAGGCGAGGAGACGGGACGAGCATCGTAGCGCAGCGCAGGGGAGGTGGAAGAAGAGAATTTAGCCGGCCATGGTAGCTCGCAGGTCCATCAGTGAGCTGTGAAAACCGTTACAATGGTCGGGTCGCGCTCGTGTCAATAGCTAGTCGATGCTCCCATTCCATCACCGCCACCATCACACACACCACCACCACCCCTGCACCTGTGATGGCTGCAAGATACCGCCATTCCACAGTTCATTCTCTATCGAAACTACATGTTCATTTGGATAAGAAGACAAAAATGTTACGAATTGTACAATTATCTACCGCCGTCGTAATTTTCGTCATGATAAGTTGTGAGAATCTCATTAGTGTTTCATTATTTTGCGGGAATATAAATAATAGATATCAACTGAACACGCACATTTAAATACTGTTGTTCGTTTTGTATCACAATAGTTCGTTGTCAAGGAAAGTGAACAATATTTACATAAATAATTGCTACCTGCTGTCTGACAACTATACGTAGATAATGCTAGTTTGTGCAAGATGTTTCAAAATCTAGCCGCATCACCGCCCCCATCACACACACCACTACCACCACCCCTGCACCTGTGATGGCTGCCAGATACCGCCATTCTACAGATCATTCTCCATCGAAACTACATGTTTATTTGGATAAGACCACAAGTGTTTGTAACGTAAATTCAAACGAAATATTGCGAGTAATTGTATCATCGAATTGCATACTTTAAAACAATAAACTGCTAATATCTCACAAACCCAAAAGTGTTCTGAAAATTTCATAGAAAAAAACTGTTCACCTGGCCATTTTCTGCTTGTGAAATTGTGTACCTCTTGTCGTTAAACATCCTGCACAAACTAGCATTATCTCTGTACAGTTATAAGCCACCTGGTTGTAATTATATTAACTTAAAATATCTTAACACCTCAGTGGTTTGCTTTATCGCAGCCTCATCAGAAACTTGAAAACGACTGAAATTCCGATACAATTTATCATTTTCACTAAGAAAACGTTTCAGAGTCCAGTTCCATCATCAGTTCACACGAAAAACAAAAGATTTACGTCTGAAATATAAGATCAAAGTAAAATGAATTGTAGGTGCTATAAATTTATCATGAAAGTAAAAATACAAAATATGCGACAGACAAGAACAATGAATAAAATACAAAAGCACAGAAAGAATACACTTGACACATAAGTATGAAATGAAATTAGGCTGGTTGGGACGAGGAATCACCCTATTCACTATTTGCAAAAAGGAATTAGAGTCATTTAGTAACTGTCAATATTGTTCAAATGAGGGTTTCGTTAAAAGATATACAAGGACTAAAAATCTGAGGTCATACGGGGTTGAAGCTGAGTCTGAAATCTTGTAATCGGCAGGAGATATAGGAACATTGCATTATTAACTTAATTATGTAATAACTAAATAATGATAGACTTTTGAACATAAATTTTGTTCACTTCGCTTGACATCGAACTATTGTGAGACAAAACGAACAGCAGTCTTTAAATGTGCGTGTTCAGTTGATATCTATTATTTAAATTCCCGCAAAAGAATGAAATACTAATGAAATTCTCACAACTTATGACGAAAATTACGACAGCAATGGATAATTGTACAATTCATAATATTTTTGCCTTCTTATCCAAATCAACATGTAGTTTCGATAGAGAATGATCTGTAGAATGGCGGTATCTGTCAGACATCACAGGTGCAGGTGTGATGGTGGCGGTGATGGAATGGGAGCATCGACTAGTTATTGACACGATCGCGGTCGGGTCTTGAGTCGGTTGTGGCGCACAGCCGATTGCTTGATGAAAAAGTCAACCGTGCAGTCCAATAGACAGTAATCACCATTTGTACTGGCGTTCGCTGTAACCAACACACGGCACAGAATAAATAATTGTAGGTCACATAGAAATCTTTTAAGTGGTCAGAGTTCTGCTGCCGGTGCAAGTCTGAATTAATCACAGTGTGAAGGTGAGGCTTAGAGTGAATCTGAGTGTGTGGCGCCGAGAGTGCTCTGACTTGAGCAGCCGCGGCCATCTGATTCTTATACTTAGTCATAATGATTAGAGAAACACAGATAGGGTCAGCGCCAGAAATTTCAAATCGACAATTAAATTTAGAAAATATAATGAAGAGAAAGTCACTGAATTCAAGTAAATTGAAGAGATTTGTATTAACCGTAAAATAAACTTCAGTGAATTTTCTTCATCCCAGTCCGAATTTTTCGTCAGCGAAACGGTAATTATGATCGGTTTTTATCGTTTATCGAAGTATTCCGACGGTATTTATATATTACCGCTGATCAACGGTAATTTTAGAAGCTAAAAATGCCCGTCGACGATGATGACCGTTATTCACCGTCGATTTCTGACTGTCATTCCTACCGTAGAAATACAACGGTAAAACAACGGTTATTTTTCAGACTATTCTTCATAATTTGATATTAACGGCAATGATAGACAGCCCATGTCTAAGTTTAATTAATCGAGAACAAGTCAGATAAAAGTATGCTATGTATTTCTCGTGGTCAAATGAAATTACATGAATTAGTTTACGTAACCTTCACATGATGTAATATGAGCTTTAGTTATTTTATTATGAAAGTGAAAACTTTAATTCGAAGCCGAGACATTTCAAGTGGTTTTTCACAAATGATTTCTCGATATTTATACATTTTAATTTTATACATTTTAATATGAAATTCAAATTCTTCAACTGACGCTTCAAATGTTTTAAATTTAATTTCAAATGTTTTAATATTAACTCTTTGTACATTACATTAAAAGTGAAACTGTGAAGTTAAAAAATGCAGGGTTATCATGGTTGATATAGAAAATATGAACATTCCTACTAAATATCTCATTCATGCACTTTTATATTTTGATTCCAGTAAACTAAATGTATTTCAGGCTGTACTCATTTTATAACTCAGGCTTTGAAATATTTCTCGTTTTAAAAGAGTTAAAATACGAGAGCACAATTGTTTATCACGTTCGTATTTGTAACAATCCTAAACGTTAAAGACCTATTTTCTAAAAAAAATAACTTGACAAGAAGTGATTAAAAACGAACATATCAAAAAAATTATATGCATACCTTCATAAATTCACAGCTTTTAATAATGAAATATTTTTAAATTAGTTGATCAACATAGAAAAATTATTGGAACCTTCGTGATTTTCAACTTGCATTTGAGCTTAACGTGATGTCAAGGGATCACATTGCTCGCTGTTCATTGCGGAGGTAAAGTTTAAGCGTTGGTGCTGTTTACTATTTAGATTGCTTTAAAGTATTAAGGTCTAAACATTGAAATTGTTTCATAGCTAATAATATGTGGACCAAGATATAATTTTCTTAATGTTGGTATTTTAAGTTATTTTGATGTGTTTTACGTGTAACGTGAGATTTCAAAATTATTCCCGGTGCATTTACAAGGAAAATTGCTTCTCATATGTGCGTTTGTGTACACACATCAAAGTAACCATTCAAGTTACTCTACTCATTGGATCATACAATTTTCATAATGTTGGTATAATAATTATTTTGATTAGTGTGAGTGTAAATGTAAATTTTCAAAGTGACTTTCCTTCTGGTGGAAAGTATAACCTTGTGTAATCACTACAGGAAATTACATTCTAGTAATATATATGTTTGTGTAAATTATTTGTGCATGCATATTAGTATTATATTTATAGACATAAAAAGTTATTACAGATAAGGCGTCAAAGAGAGCAGTTTCCAAGTGCATTAAATAGTCAAAAATGGTGAAGTTGGTAAGATCTTGTTTTAACAAATGTGTTGACATTACAAATTCAATTCTGCGTCACCTCCGCTGTGTTTTAAAAATGAGGTGTGGTATATTTCGGAATCAAACTTTTAATGGACACTAGCAATGTCTTTGGGGAAAAATTAAATTTAACATTTTCTTATACCCACTCCAACTTATTTTGTTCTGATAGTTACTTTCTGATATGCCTTTGCTAACATGCCACTACCTATCTACAATGTCTTTGCAGAAGCTCAAATTATGTTCTGTTTTGCTTGTGCAATAGAAGCATTAGAGGAATGTCATGAGCATTATTAATTCAGAAGATTGTTCTCAATCTAATGACAAATTTGAATTAGTTTGTCATAATTTTCAACTTTACCAAATCATTCCAGTTCATCATGTGTTAAAGTAGTAATATATTCATTCAACATATTTTCATGTAAACATGTCAATTGCTAAAAAATTCTCTAACTCTGTAGTCTATAAAAAGCGACATTTCGATGTACGAACATCATGTTCAGGCTAAAATTATCCAGAAAAAAGTTTTCAGTCATTATGATAAAATGCAAATCTAATGCTCAAAGCTATATCAAACAAAGTTATAATGTTGGAAATGGCAGCACAAGAAAATGACAAGAAACTAAATTTGTACCACAGCAATATGTACTACTGTAGTAAGATTAGGTAACAGTTTTAACATAATTTCAGTATTACACCCAGCGCAATACTGTTACCTATACCTTATTATTTAACTTTTGAAAAGCTCAAGTTCAATTTAAAAAAACTCAAGTTTAATTCAAAACAGATCAAGTTTAATTTAGAAATTGTCAGGTATATTTTTAAACAGATCAAGTTAAATTTTGAAAAGCTTATATATCTAAAATTGCTATCTATACCTATGTACTTGACCTTTCATAAATCAAACTTGAGCTTTTTAAATTAAACTTGAGCATTTTTAAATAAAACTTGAGCCCTTTTGAATTAAACTTGACATTTTTTAAATTGAATTTGACCTTTCTTAAATTGAACTTGACCTTTTTGAAATTGAACTTGACCTTTTTGAAATTGAACTTGACCTTTTTCACATTGAACTTGACCTTTTTCACATTGAACTTGACCTTTTTCACATTGAACTTGACCTTTTTCACATTGAACTTGACCTTTTCACCTTGAACTTGACCTTTTTCACCTTGAACTTGACCTTTTTCACATTGAACTTGACCTTTTTCAAATTGAACTTGACCTTTTTCACATTGAACTCGAACTTTTTCACATTGAACTTAACCTTTTTTAAATTGAACTTGAGGTTTTCAAATTGAACTTGAGGTTTTCAAATTGAACTTGAGGTTTTCAAATTGAACTTGAGGTTTTCAAATTGAACATGAGGTTTTCAAATTTAATTTGAGGTTTTCAAATGAAACATGAGGTTTTTCAAATTGAATTGAGGTGTTTTAAATTGAACTTGAGCTTTTTTGAATTGAAGTTGAGGCTTGTTAAATTGAAGTTGAGGTTTGTTAAATTGAAGTTGAGGTTTGTTAAATTGAAGTCGAGGTTTGTTAAATCGAAGTTGAGGTTTGTTAAATCGAAGTTGAGGTTTGTTAAATCGAAGTTGAGGTTGGTTAAATTGAAGTTGAGGTCGGTTAAATTGAAGTTGAGGTTTGTTAAATTGAAGTTGAGGCTTGTTAATTTGCAGTCGAGGCTTGTTAATTTGCAGTCGAGGCTTGTTAAATTGAAGTAGAGGCTTGTTAAATTGAAGTTGAGGCTTGTTAAATTGAAGTTGAGGCTTGTTAAATTGAAGTTGAGGCTTGTTAAATTGAAGTTGAGGTTTGTTAAATTGAAGTTGAGGTTTGTTAAATTGAGTTGAGGTTTGTTAAATTGAAGTTGAGGCTTGTTAATTGAAGTTGAGGCTTGTTAAATTGAAGTTGAGGTTTGTTACATTGAAGTTGAGGTTTGTTAAATTGAAGTTGAGGTTTGTTAAATTGGAGTTGAGGTTTGTTAAATTGGAGTTGAGGTTTCTTAAATTGAAGTTGAGGTTTCTTAAATTGAAGTTGAGGTTTCTTAAATTGAAGTTGAGGTTTGTTAAATTGAAGTTGAGGTTTGTTAAATTGCAGTTGAGGTTTGTTAAATTACAGTTGAGGTTTGTTAAATTGCAGTTGAGGTTTGTGAAATTGAAATTGAGGTTTGTTAAATTGCAGTTGAGTTTTGTTAAATTGCAGCTGAAGTTTGTTAAATTGCAGTTGAGGTTTGTTAAATTGCAGTTGAGGTTGGTTAAATTGCAGTTGAGGTTTGGTAAATTGCAGTTGAGCTTTTTTAGATAAAAATTGAGTTTGTGCTGTGCTGATACTGTGCTGATACTGTGCTGATATATCTCAGAAAAGTTGAACATACTAATTGCTGAAAGCACTGATACATCAGATAATAAGTGACTTGGTGAGATATTTTAGCAAATCATTCAAATCATTGAGAGATGATGTTTCGACACAAGTCGGTCCGATGCTTACGCCACTCAATTCGATGGTCAGTATCTAATGCTTGAGCAGAAGCTCCGCTCAGACATCGTCATTCACGAGATCGGGCTTGGCCAGGGTCGTAACGTGGTAATGAGCTTAGTTGAGAAGGCCGACGTGCAGCATGGCTCTGCGTTATACTTCTATAACTTGTTCACCTCCTTCCCCCTGCTGCAGAAGTTGTCAAAACCTCAGCATTAGCGGGACAGAGCAACATTAACAACGTGACCAAGAAAGCCGACGGAGGGTGCGATGAACCCACCTTAGGGCAAGCCAAAAAGTACTGCAAGGAAGCCGGCGGACAGGTCTTCATCAACAGGCCCGACTTGATCGCTCATCAACGAGCAGGTCAGTAGACTTGCTCGACTTGGGGGCCCTGCACCCCTGCTCAGTCAAGAAAAAGAAGTGTTAGTTTGGTTTTGTCCCCGGTTCCATTAATGTAGCGGCCTGATGAACAGGCCCTCAGGGCACATGACATTGTCTTCAACAAGCGTCAGAACACCTACCTCAACTTTGGCATGAATTTGGTGGAGTTGATTGTCAAGTGCCACGGTAAGTCTTCCCTCACCCTCTCCAAGCAAATGTCTGAGTCTACGCCAAAGTACAGTGAGCTGAAGAAGTTCACGAAGCCCGTCTTCGACGTAGGTACGACAACGTCGCCCACCGCATCAAGAAGCACGAGAAGGGGCACTGAAGAAGGTGCAAAAAGTGCACAAAGGATAAGCGCTTGTACGACAACAGGTCCAGTTACTTCTGCCCCAAGTATGATATGTCCCTCCATGTCGACTGCTTCTGGTAGTTCCACAACGAGTAAAATTGCAGTAAAATGTATATAGTGTGTGTGCAATTTCATTTCTTCACTAAACAGGAAACCCCATTTCAATACCGTTTTTCATCCGTTAACATGTGGTGCACACCTGGAACTTCTCGGCTTCCACGCCTGCTTATTTTTTGCACTTGACGTCAGAAAACATAATCTTCCTCAGAAAAAAACTAGGAATGCGTCTAACTTATTCGTTGTGTCACAAATCGCCAGTGGTTGCTGCGATAACTTTTTTTTCAACTTGCGAAAACGATAGAATGATAATTTTTCCCCAACCTGCGATAAACAATAAACGATAAAACAAATTCAAAACCCAACCTGCGGTAAGCGATAAACGGTAAAACGGTAGCGATAATTTTTTTTACTTGCGATAACAAAAGCGATAAATGATAAATAACTTTATTTAGTTGAAATATAAAAAAAAACACACAAACCATTTTTCCACAGTGGAGATTAATTAAACAAACAAAAACTCTCACTGGAACCAGTCTATGGCCTACAAGTGAGGTTTTTCAGGTCTGAAAACGTCAGGCATGCTGTTGTAACTATTGCCGCCGTCAAATTTTTTAATTTTTACAAAAGTCGTCTTTGAATTTATCGTTTATCGTTCCTCATTTTTTGGGACCAGCGGTAAGTGAATGAGCGATTAATTTAGAAAACTTTGCGATCAACGATAAACGATATAAGGTTTGACCTTAGTGATAATTATCATTTTTCGTTTATCGCTCATCTTATTGCACCCGGCAACCACTGCAAATCGCTGTGTGTAACTTGGAGCGTATCCAGAGCATGCTTTGAAAACTTTAAATATAATTATTGGTTGAAAGATTTTCTTTATTGACTACTAAGTTCGTGGGTGTGCCTTGGGTATTAATTATTCAGAACAAAGAATTCTAATTGATAACTGATATTTCTGATTAAAAACTGAAAACTGTAAATTTCAATTCCCATGATTCATTGGTTTAGATTTTATATGCTGATTCGCTTACATCAGATTCTAAATTATTATTCACCTGGGTTTACATTTTAAATTTTGAATCGCGGGTTTTGTGTCATTTTTCTCGTAGGTATTCATGTTCTTTGCTCAGGAAGAGAGTATCCTTCTAAACGCCACGTTTAAGATTTTACCTAGTGATTAACGGTATTTGGTGAGCTATTATGAAGACTAACACTAAGTATCTAAGACTAATTTGGTGTGAACCACTGTATGGGTCTTGTTAGGGAAGGCAAATCATATGCTGGCGCTAATAAATATCAATTCATTCCAAACTCCGAGGAGTATTCTCATCTGCCCGGCTTTGTTTTACCCAATAAGGGGCTCAGAAAAAATTATTAAAGTTTTAATTCCTCCGAAATAATTTTGACAAAAGGAGAGAGAAAAATATCGTATTACAACTGTACCACCATAAGAAGACGAGTCAGCTGGATACTAGCCCGTAAGTAGATAATTCTTCATCAATCCTTGCCTGAATTTGCCGTTCCCTTCATTATGCTATGTAATCAATAATACGGCCTCTGGCCTCCCTTAGAAACTACTGCCATCTTCAGGTCTCAAATTTGACGTCATTGTTATGCTGTCCCATCTGGGAGCATGCCAGGAGATGTGGGAGGAATAATTGGAGGGCAAACATGCAGAGTGGCCTAACCCACAAAATCCTGAATTTTCGGGCAGTGATAAGCAAAGTGGGATAAGCGACAGCGTTTCGCATTTGTACTGAACAAGGGATTGCTCAGTCGTTTGTGCCACTCTGGCTCAAACAAATGAGTGGGGCGTCCTGTCTAGCTGTGGCATAATTGCAGCAGCAGGTGCATGTTACCATGACAACGATGAGCTGTTGCATCACAGTGCAGAGTTGCATCATGCGTGCACTGCATCATTTTGACGGCAAGCTCATTAGCATTCCGAAATTGGTACGTTCGTAAACATTTGGTACGTTCTGTTCCAAATGTCACTTTGTTGAAATTGCTGTTCAACGTTAGCCTGAAGCGGCGAATTTTGGTACGTGTCAAAGATTTTTATAATACGTTTAAGAAATTAAACCCTACCAATAAATATTAGCCTTTTTTTGGCACTTACTAAACTTTTCATGTAAATGGGAGGTAAATTAAACGAAATGTGTGATCAAATAAAGTTACGCATCGCGTTTGTTACCAGTTAGTAGTTTAGAACTCATCGCATCCACACCAATGTAGCGCTACACTTCTACAGTCTAAAGTTTTATGTGCACATTTGATACAAATATAGAGTGTAAACAATTTTAATGCAATGCTAGTTTTTAATTTGCTGAAATTGCTTATCCATGAAATCGTTTTGGTGAGACTGACAAGCATTTGAGTAATGAGTGTGCTTGATCTGTTCTGCACTCGTCGAGTATTGGTTTGGCTTCTGTACGTTTGTTGTGGCTTATTCCCCGCCTAATTTACTGTCACCTGTCATTGAGATTCTGAGAGTGTGTCTAATGCAGTTACTGAGTGGAATCAGTTCCTGATTGTGTTTGGTCGCTCATTGATTTAAAAACTAATGTTTTGTTACCTGTTATTGTTCTTCAATCAATATGCGTTAAGAAATAATGAGTTTTAAGAAAGTGAATATTAAGTATTCTTCCAATAGTGAAGACAGTGATGTTCTGAGACAGAAACAAAAAGTTAAATATGATTGGAAAGTTTCATTAAAATAACAAACGGTTGAGAAATATTCATCGTGGCTACAAGTCAGCAAACATAACTCCAGCAAAGGGTATTGCAAATTGAGCAATAACTGCTGTGAGATAGCCGGCAGCTTAAGTCAAATAAAAAGACACGAGAGAACTGATACGCATAAAAGCAATGCGAAGGTTGATGGCAAATTGATTAAAGTCACTGATTTTATGAGAAGTAAACCGTCAGATCACCAAAACAAAGTAGCATCCGCACAAGTAAAATTGTGTGTCTTTATTACTGAACATAACCTGTCCATTGCTCTTTTAAATAATTCGCCTGTTCTCATTTCTAAGGTACGTTCTGACTCAAAATTAGTCAAAAACACAAAGAGCGCACAAACGAAAGGAACTAGCATTTTTTCATATATAATAGATCTCGACTCCAGATGCTTTAAACAACCTGGTATATAAACTAAATGCGGCGAAGTTCTCCCTTATTATTAACGAAGCAACAGATGATTCTATTTTCAAGCAACTTGCAGATCTTCTCGTTAACACTATTTCCTATCTGCGTAAATTGCATTTTGAAAGTTTTTTCTGCAGGTTCCAGTGAAGCGTCACAACCATACCCCACTGAATATTCAGAATAGAAAACATTTCATTATACTATAAATGGCCACAGAGCGTGCAAGGTAGTGTTTTGTTCTACACTGGGAATCTCACCATAGCATGTAACTTATGTAATCAATAAGAAAGTGAAAGCAGAAATTGCTTTGCTAGATAAAAGAGGCAAGCATGTGCCTGCTAAAAAAAATTTACCTGAGATAACGAAAAATGTGTCAACAATTCTTAATAATTTCATAAAGTACAAATCTCACTCCAGTGATAGTCTTAAATTATATTTTAGTCCTGATCTTACCTACCCAAAAATGCATTCGTTGTACACGGAGAAAAATTCTGATCATGCCGTCAACTTATTCGTTTTCATGACAGAACTCAAAAAATGCAACGTAGGAATACAGTTGCCAAAGAAAGACACGTCTGCTAGATGAGATGAGTTCAAGATGAAAAATGAAGCAAATCTAGGTGTTGAAGAGAGAAAACGTAGCTATAAAAAAGTTCACAAGGAGCAGATTACACGTGTTGTACTTGCGCGCAAGTAACTAAAGGAAACAGAAGAGGAATGTCACTAACCTAGTTCCCGCCTACTGTGCCTTACGTTTGACCGGGAGGAAACTCAGCCGATTCCTTACCTCAACATTTCTGTTGCTTTTTAAACAAGGCAAAGGTGGATGTACAACCTCGGAATGAACACATGACATGATAAAGGCCACATTTTTGTCTGGCATGAGATCGAAGGAAAGCGAGGAAGTTGTGAGATCGTTTCTTCTGTTTTAACTTTCCGACAGAAAAATCATCATAATTACGACAAGATTCATAGATTTTAAGACTGTTGTGGCGTACAAAACCGCATTAAAAACATTGTTGCTTCCTTCATATTTATCTGTATGAGTGCTCACATGAAGGACAAGTTTATCGATGTCCCAAGCCCCAGTCATACTTCACGTTTTGGACGGTTGACATAAAAGGAAACCAATTTAACTGGTTTAAACTGAAATGGCTGAAAGCTTCCCAGAAAAACGAGTGCATGATGCAGTACAAGTATTCGAGCGATCACCACAAGGTGATCTATGCAGTACTATTGACTTCAGCAAACGCAACAAGCTATCTGAACTTAAAGCCGTCCTCCTGAAGCCTCTGTATAAAGAATTAAATGAAGCTTTCAGTCGAAAATTCAAAAACCTGCAAGACTTAACTCCCCATATACCAATTCATCTTGTGGGCTTTTTCACCAATCTGCCCCATGAAATCAGAAAAAACAAATCCAATTCTGAGTGTTTCCGGATGAAGAAACTAAGGTGCAGCTGAGACACAAAGTTGCTCAAGTCAATTTCAGAATACAATTAAATCTACTTTCATGTCCATTACACATTTTATCATGCAAGCAGGAAATGGTTTTTATATTAGGTTAGAATATATTGAATATCACGTCCATCTGAAGATCGCGTCCATCTGAGAAGAGCAATAGCTGAATTAGTGTTGAAACGCTTGCACCGGGACTCATAGACCCATGATGAACATATTCAACCTAGCCTAATTCAAAATTAAGCATACTATTTATTGTGTTCGTCGCAAGTGTGCTCTTCTCTTTTGTATCTATTGTTTTCTTTCGACTATCTTGGCAGATTTTTTTCTCCAATCACGCACAGTTGATGCTTATACCAGTATGATAACTTATGAGTGTTAAATTTTGTGTTTGACGGAGATTATGATTAAATACTAATCCATGATTTGCTTTTTGTTATCGTTTATCATTCTTCCCTGAGAAATGATTTAATTTGTGTTGCAGATAGAGGAGTAAAAAACAGTATTTAGACTGCGAGACCACTAAACGTGTCAAAATCCACTGAAAACATTTTATAATCATTTTGCTTGTTTTCTGTGTAGCTAATGGTGGATTGCAGTATTGGGATTTCTCAAACTAAGGCTAAGAAATGAAAGCTTCATCACTCTAATCCTTACGTATCGTGTCACTAGAAGGAAAATATACGATTTTGTTCACTATTCTGTACATGAAAATATTGTAGATCTCCAACCAATACAATTATTTGCCTTCTCTTTACTTACGCATACGCCTCACTGTAGTTTCAAATTATTTAACACTTGAATTAAAATTTGTTTTCATATATTATTAAACACCTGCATGCACTATACGCCATAAGAGCTGATTAGTTAGTGCAATAGAGCGTGTTCCAGAACAAGAGGTACAAAATTGCACACCATGTAGAAAATGGCAAAGTAAACACTTTTTATTTTATGGAACTTGCCCGCAAAAATTTCGGTTTTTGAAATATTATCTGTTTATGATTTTCAAAGCTGAAATTTAATGACACAATTACTCGCAATATTTATTCTGAATTTACGTTTCAAACACTTCTATTTTATGAGAGTTTAGAATAATAAAATTCAGTTCTAGCGACATATGGTAAAATAGTTTTAGCGAGGACACTAGAAGAGCCTTGTTGATGCTACACCCGTTAGATCTGAGGAAGATCTCGTGGCGAGAATTGCAGTATCTACAGGTGAGATTTCTGAAATGCCAGACGTGTTTCCTAAAATCCGGTAGTCGCTGAGACTAAGATGTAAGAAGTGCATTTATGGAACTCATTTCGAACAATTTTGTAAAGTAAATTCAATATGAATATCGCTAGTATTTGTGTCATTGAATTTAATTAATCCGTTAAAATATTAAACAGCTATTATTTCAAAAACCTGATTTTTTTTGGAAAACTTCATGGAAGAAAAAGTGTTTATTTGGCCATCTTTTACTACGTGTGTAATTTTGAACATCTTCTTCGGAAACACTCTGTATATTCAATTTGCGTTGAATCGAAGACCATCATTAAAATACTCAAAAAATATAATACAGAAAGTATTAATCTGCTGTTTAGGCCACTCTGCCCCCGAACGCATGGCGCGGTGCAGCAGGACAATATATACGCCCTGTTGGTTAGCCCACTCTGCCTGAAAGATATCTACGGCGCCTGGAGGTGAAATGATCGCTTAGCCCACTCTGCCAGTTTTGACCCCTGATTTGTGGGTTAGGCCACTCTGCATATTTGCCCTCCAATTGTTGGAATCACAGTCTCCCTAAATTACTAGGCCTTGTCAGAGATAAGATACGTTTTCAATATATACTTTTTCGGCTAATAGAATGTATTTTCTAATTACTTTACGACTAAATGATGTGATCACAGTTATTAGGAGCAGATCTACATATAAAGGAAGGAAACTTTAACCAATGCAGTTTTTAAAGTCATAGTGTCTGATTGTTTCCGTTGGCTTGCTAAACCGTGGCAGACTTTTATCGTAATACACAATTGTTGACGATCACGGGCTTTGTGGAATCAATATGAAAAGGTAAATTGTGTAAAGCAGTCTTGTCTTACATAACTCTAATGCTCCAGTAAGAAAATAAGGACTCCGATAATATTTATATCCTTAGAAAGTACGTGAGTGCAGTATTTTCTTTGCTTTATTTCTTTAATCATGTGATGTTGGCTGACATCGAGACTAAACGAAAAAGACTATACTTATATATCTATTTTATTCTAATCAATTATAAGAAATTAAATTCATTTTTCACGCACTTGACATAAAACTATCTTACCATATATTCCACAGCCTTGTTAGATTCGTTTCCCGGGGAATCAACGATAGATATGAGCTCTTGATCTTGACTCTTCTATTCATCACAAACGGCACGGAATGTCAGACATCTAGTGCAGTGGTTCTTAACCTGAGGAGTGCGCCCCCCTGGGAGGGGCGTTACGAATTTCATGGGAGGCGCGAGCCTCCGCTGTAAAGCATGATTTTTCCCGGTAATGTTTTCGACGAAAGAGAGTCTTGCAACTCTTTAGACAACAGCAACTTCAATGCTTTGGATTTGGAGATGTTCTGGGTCAAATACCAAACAGTTTACCCATTGATCGCACAATAGGTGCTCTTCAGATACTTATGATGTTTGTATTAACATATTTACTGTGTGTGAAACTGTATTTTCCGCGCTGGTAGCGATCAAAACCAAATACGGAAATCGTCTGAGCATCTAAGGAGACTTACACCGCGCACTTTTTAGCAATTAGCCTTACATTGAAAATTTAGTGTCAAAGAAACAGTGCCAAAAGTGCCTCTGATTCTTTGATTTTGGGCGTCTAACTGCAATGAAGCAGAATTAGATTTGTAATTGATGTAATTGGTTCATTTTAAATGGAATAGACTCAATTGATTCAACAAAAAACTAATATTTTTGTTTCTGCGTCAACCTACATTGCCTGGACACAAGGATTTGCGCATTTTAATTTGTCTGTATATCAAAGATATCGGCATCTGGGCTGGGGTAAAGATTACATAAGATTCAGCTAGCATTTATTAAGCGGACTAGCGAAACATACTGAACAAAAATTACCGATTTAAAAAAAATCATTGAACGAAAAATAACGTAGGACGAAAGTATTTAGCCAAAATTTTTAATCCTTTGAATTTTCTTTTACAATTTAAGTATATGTATTGCATTACCTTCTGGAAACATTTTGAAGTTACTAGAAGCTCTTACCCAGTCTTACTTTTCCGCCGCCTCATCGAAAAGCATGCACACGGTTAGTCGAGTAGTATGCTTATTTATGCATGATTATCGTCACCAAGGCAGCGATATATAGCCGACTTTATCGTCGCCAAAGACCTCTTTTGCCGCGATAGTTATCACCGCCTCGAAAGCATAATTGTGCATAAGTTGCATGACAGCAGGCTGATGAAATGCATACGTATGCATAATATTGCAAACAATAGGCATTTTCATAGCACGGTACACAGACGTATAAATAAGTGTATTTCTGCGCGCCATTATTTAAATTCGTGCGTACCTTGAGTATTTTCAGCTATTACGATGCATTTCCTTCCATTCGAAGTTTTCGCTGCCTCGAATGGATAAATAAGCATAATAGAGCGAAAGGCGGCGATAACCTTGCATCATTATACATTATGAATTGACTATTGAAATTAATCAGGTGAAAATAAATCAACATCATCACAGATTTTATATTTGGTCATCCATTACAAACTTAAATCAACAAGTTTTCACCGAAAAATAGAAATGGTATCACAGAGAACTTACAAAACATTTCCTTGTTAATAAGTATCACAGAGTTCAGGTAAAAAAACATCGCAGAATAATTCAAAAACTCGAGGAGAACGTACAGTAGGTGCTGAAGTAAAATATAGTAGTGAACGTAACACATTTCCTGCGAAGTGACCCACCGGTGGTCACGTAGGTGTTTTTCATAGTGCTGCTGACCCACCTGCAGTCACTAACTAATTTTTTTATATATCTTAAAAGAAAGCTAAGTGAAAGCCCGATCCAGTTAATGTTTGCCATTTTCAAAGTTGGTTACCACAATTGACTTTAAATTTGAATTGAATATTGAACTTCAGTTTAACCCATCGCAGTTAACGTGTTAAAAAAGATAGTGCTTAACAAAATAAACGAATTCTAATTCAACAAAAAGAAGGCTGTACACGATCAGCTCGGACCCTTATTTTGTCCCCCTGGAACAAAATCTTTTGTGTAATTTTTATTTTTCATTATATATCATAGCATGAGTTTCACTGATCACAGCAAGAGTCCCCACAAGAGAAATTACCAGGGACCATTTAGTATAAAAAATTATACGGGGATTTTATGCCCGAAATATAGTTTCGAACAGGACACCCGGTGCTAAGAAAGGTAGGAAAGCAATTCCTGAAACAAGAAAAACGTTCAATGAAACATTAAAAGCTACTGAAGAAATAACAGGGAACAAAAAAAATGCTGCGTAACAAAATAAGACTTCCATTTTACAAAAAGAAGGTCTACCCTTCCAGTTCAGATACATTCTCCCTAAAAAAAACAGGATTGTTGAAAAACTCTTACTACTCCGCATGAAAATTTAACCGCATGTGCAAAAATCAGTTGCTAATGATATATATTTGAATTTATGTAATCGAAAAAATCTTGAAATGAGAAACAAACATAAGCAGATGATATCAGTTAGTTTAAGCCTCCCTAACAACAACAATGATGTTTCTACGAGAGGAATAATGAAGGAACCATCTGGTATGGACACGTAAACCTGGAATCTATACACTAGTGTGTTCCCACATAAGATTCCCTGAACATAGAAACAGCAAGTCGGGAATGAAGTTCAAACAATATAAAAGTTCAAGAAGTAGGAGGAGCTGATGTAAAGGATTGCAGTGAACCGAAAAAAGTTGACCCTTGACAGAACAAAAAACACATTATTTGAACAAAAATAAACCCTACCTAACCTTTAGCTTGGGCACTCACATTTCCCCTCTGGGAGTGCCACTTCCCATATATACAATAGGATCACTCCGAGGGGACAAACCTACCCAGAATGTCGGAATTTAAGCCACATCCGTTGTTGTAAACGCAACATTACACACTTATTTCACTGTCTGAGTACACAACTAAATCCGACGAAGGCACTAGCTCAGCTGCGTAAGTGATGCTCGGTGAGGGGACAGTGTCAGTTGATACGGTTGTGGTGCTGGCGCTGATATTGGTGATGGTTGCTATTCCTGCAGCCTGTGTAGCACCTGTTCCACGGCGATGTCTACTTCCATCCCAGTCCACCGATCCACGCAGACCTCGTTGCGTGGCGACAGCGATTTCTTTGTGGTTAGTGAACCCACCGGCTGCCAACACTTCTACAAAATATGATAACAACTTAGTTCCGTGATTGATAAAGTTGTACCAAAAGAATTGTGAGTAAACATAAATTGCATACGAGTTGTAGACTAAGGAGAATGATTTCCTAATGTTTATATCAATGATCACTTTATAATTATTATCATTATATAAGGAAGTTCTGGCCTCTCTTTACCACGACAAAGATGCTCCAAGAGAGGAAGGATGAAGGCACCATTTAGTATGGAGTTGAGGGAACACGGAATCTATGTAGCGAAATAAGGAAATGTAGCAATAGGAGAAAAAGACATATCTAGGAGCTCTAGTTGAACAATACGTGAAGGATAAAGGAATGTTAATCTTTGTGTTGCAGTTTTTTGTGTGCTATACAGAATTTATGGCTTTCACAGCTGATTTCACAAGACAATCAACAAGGAAAAGAAAAGTAGATTAATCCTAAAAAGAACCACCTATTTCTGATGCACTGGTTTATTTTTTCTATCTTGCTGAGCTTTATATGAATAGGTTAGTAATCTACATAAAAATAAGAATAATCAGGGAGGGTAAGAACATTTCTCAGTAAAACCTTCTTACCATAAATGATGCGCATTGCACTGTGGTCCTTGAAGGCAATTTTTGACTGCTGCCTCCGATGACCAAGTCCTGAGAAGCTGAACTGTTTCGCCCGTTCTCTCGTGAACAGGCTCTTCAAAATACGTCTCACGGACTCTGAAACGCTTACTCGTACAAGACCTTTGAGAACTACCGGCTGCAAAAAAAAACAATTTTTTTAATTCAGTTCGTATTTAACTTAGGTTAAGCACAGCTTCATATTCACACTACCCTGACTTGCACAATAGTCTCTTGACCAAAGACAAATTAAGAAAATGACAACCTGAATGCGTCATTGATGTATCAATTTAATTCAATATTGGTCCATTTCTTATTGAAGCTTAATATTGTTGCAAGGTTATGGGCCTTCATGTGAAATGCCTCTGTTTGCTCTTACACAAGAAACTGTTTCTTGAAGGTAATAATTTAGTAAAAACTTCCATGAACAATTTATCTTAGATATTTTCTATGATGTGTACAATATTTCATTTCAAGAAATGGATATTCCCACACTGTAACTCATTCAAACAATAAAAATAAACAAGACAAATGATTCATTATTCCTGCTTAGATCTAACCTTTATATAAAAGTAAAGTTACCTGTGCGTAAAGAATTATTTCATGGACTTAGGAACAGCATCATCTATTTATGAAATAACTATCATTCTATTTAACTCACTAGTTCATGTTGCTTCACAAGAACGTCCAGTTCTTCCACTGTCTTGGCTGGTCCAGGTAAGGGCTCGCTGCTAGCAGGTTGGGGCTTCCTCACCTCGTTCAATTTTTGTTCAAAGACAACCGACCGATGCTCCAACTTCTTAAATTTCTTCCACAGTATATCTGCAAAGTCTTCTTGTTGATTGCTGATGCGCTTCAGCCCAGTTTATAGATAGTTGACATTACTTGCCTCTTTGTGTAGCATGCACATCACTTCAGTTTATGTGCCTTCATTCCTGTAGATAACAAAACTTCATCAACTACAGTATGGTATTTCTAACTGCCCTAAATTCCAAAGTGATAAGGGTTAAACAAGTGGAATACTAAATTATTCAATTTCAAAACCAGAGAAGAAGTTAAGATACAAATGCAGCGTTCCGATATTATGAAGTTTGAAGAAAAGTTATGATAATTAGAAAGTTAGTATACAATTCAATATTAATGTGAATGAGGAAAGTCAGGGTAATGGTATCGTGGTTGATAGGGGATTTCTCACCGTGATGAACTGGGAGGATTGCAACTTTGCACCAGTGATGAAACTTGAAACGAAGGCAGTTGTGTGTCGATGGTGCTGCGCGCAGAATCATCTTCGGTGGCTGAAGAAGGATAAACTCCAAAGTACCTTTCTCTTCACCTCTGGCTTGTGAATCTGGGAGGTTGTGAGAGCATAATGAAAAAGAAAAAACATAGCAAAACTAAAACAAAAATTCATCAATACACTAGAAAAAATGAGAAAGTTAAGTAAAGATAAACAGCAGAACTCCCCTTGCTATCAGCTTACAGATGAATAGAAAGGCGGGAAATATTGATCAAGTATAATAAAGTACTGTTTCGCCAATTTATGAAGAGCACAGAGTGACACAGAGTAGAGCAAAGAAATTAACTTTTATTCTCATGGGCCAAGGTGCTAATGATAATTAGTATGCATGTGGTAGCATTATTTTATATCCAATCTTAAATGTTGAAAATGTCTTTATCTGAGAACAGTTGCTGCGTTTGAAAACAATGTCCGTGGAAACAAAAATCTAAAGCAAACTACTCATCTGTACATATTTAAGTGTTAATACTAATTACAAGATGTCTAACACATGATAGAGATTGAAAATTCTTCACTAAAAAAAATATAAGCATGTATTTGAAACACTGCTGTAAATCATGAATATTGCACAATTTATAATATGAAATTCTAAATGACTTATATAATATTGATAAAGGAATCATGAACTAGATTCATATCATTATTACTATACAGGTTAAAGCCTACATAGCCCCACAACAAAGGTGTTCCAAAGAGAAGCATAGTGAAGGGGGCCATCGAGGATGGACACACGGACACGTTCACGGGGAATCTATGCACCAGTGTATTCCCTCACAGCATTCCGCGCACATACAAACAGCTTTTCAGGAAGAAAGTTCAGACAAGATAACAGTTCAAGGAGAAACTAGTAAGTGCTGAAAAAACTGATATCAGTGAGACAAAAATATGGTCTTTAACAAACCAAAAAAACATATTTCACCAAAAAGAAGGGATACCAAACCATCAGCTCTAGCCCTTACATTCTGCCACAAGGGGAACTACTTCCCATAAATACAATAGTGGCATCCCATAAGGAGTAACAGCTAGATTATTTTGCGAGGAACTACCTGAACACATTTGATTTACCAGCTGCTTCGAAGCTGAAAAGATTAATGAATACAAGGACACCAAGGTTCCAAATTTAATTTTAATTTGTCGCCTCTCAACGCCGAGGAAAAATCTTGATATTAGTAGGGCAATTAGTAAATAACCTAACACAATACGGCTAATAGCCAACTCAGAACATTAGTTTTTTAAAAAGGGACAAATTCGTCCTGAAGTAAAGTTATTTATTTAGATTAAAATGCACATATAATTTTCAGTGGTTCAAAATTGGGGTGTCAGGCAAATGACTTTCTTCAGGCACAGAAAAGACTTCTTGTGGAGCTCTCGGGTCCCGGGCACAGGGTAAACGGCGTCAGCAAATACTGACACGGTGCACCAACGGAACTTCAGTGTGCCATCTTATCCCTAGCACTGCAGGATGACAGAAGAACCGTTCGTGCAAAACTGACGAGTGAAGCCAAGGATACAACCCGGGCAAGAGCAGCCAAACCGCGACCCACGCTTCCAGCCTCATCAGCTGCATTTAAAAATGAAGAAATGTACACAAATATACGTTACCAAAGAATGTTATTAAACAGCTATTCAATAAGTTTAGAATGAGTATAGCAGTTAACTGTCAAAGTAATTTACCTAGATCGGCTACGGCTGTCCCACAAGATGGCTTAATTGGCTATTTAGGTTGAGAAGCACGAAGTGCGCAGTGCGACGCAGCGCCAGCTAGAGATACTGAAAAAAATAGGTACAGGGTGAGAACGAAGTCTACCATCCTGGTAAATGTGTACAATGATTTAGTTCAAGTAATTGACAAATATTAGGAACACGAAACCAACCTGAAGAATTTTCTCCTCCAGTGCGCGTAGCGACTATTAGACGATGGGAGTATAGGCGATATAGTGTCGCAATACAGTTTGATAGTAACAAGAAAAGGCAGAAGCCCAATAGTAGTTTAAAGAAAATAGGTAATTGGTAGTAGTAGTTAATAGTTAATATTTTAATAGTTTAATAGACGGCGGTGCACTGCGATAGGGCAAGGTTGCCCCACTTTTAGAGCAGTGAACACGCCTTTTAGAGGAAAGTTAATTGCGGTTTGAAACCCGCCATAATCATGCAACTGCTAAACGAAAATAACCCAAATTTTACACATTCACACTCACAACCATGCCATGGACTTATTAAGCATGCAGGAAGAGTTGGAAGCGTAAGGCCTGAGACCGTGGCCAAACTCCACGCCACGAGCCGAGCATGCTCCTGACGTGCCGACGTAACCGGTGACTCCGATCAAGACGCAGCCTGAGCCCGACACAAGACAGCCTGGTTACCTGATTACCTGACACCACTCTCTTTTAATATGCGCTGCTGCTGCGCGACCTCACCTGCCACACGGCACGAGCAGTTTACGTCAATAGTTCGGAATTTAAAGTATACCACGAACGAATCTGTGGGGAAATTTCCCCACAATTTACCGAATAAATTTTTGTCACAAAGTAACTTTACACTAACTTGAAGTTGCAACAATATTTGTGACCACATAAGTTCTCCAATGTGGTGATGGTGCTACACAGTCTCTTATTTTCAACTCCAAATCTTCTGAAGGCCAGTAGCAAAGAATCTTTATCTTCTTTTGTATAAGCCAGCTTGATGGCACCGCCCTATTTGAGTTATCGCTTAATGTACCCATAGAAAATTTCTTTTTAGTCAAAGACATCACTGCGCTTGGTTTAATCTGCAACATAAACCATGGCACAATTTGACACATGTGTTATATTTTCATATATAAAGAATATTCATCAGGCTATTTCTTCAAAGTTCATGTAAATGCACACCACACTGAATGCACTCAATGTGGCACATTTGACATTTAAAGTAGCAAAATTGCAATCTGCATATTTATCTTCTGGGTATGCGGTAACACCATGACTTTTTTTGAAAAATTCTGTTGGGTCACAACTTTTTCTTTTCTTCTCCCAGACACACGATAAATATATACCTCATGAATTTGACTCTACAGGTTGTTGAAAAAAGTTATTCAACCTTATTCACCCATTGTTTGAGTTATTAGAAAGACTTGTTCCAAAATTTTTAAAGATTTTACCATGATACAGTTTAAAAAGAATTACTAACAAAACAGAAAATTTTTAATAGAGTTATACCATTTTCAAACTGCAAGTGATACAGTAAGGCACAAAAAAAAATTTAGAAGGGCTATGTCCCAAATGTGTGATAAAAGCTATTCAAAAAATAACCAATTGATTAATTGCCATTTTCACGGATTTTTCCCATTTTGTTCTTCTGAAGCGGCTTCATTGTTTACCTAACCTAACGTAATACTACTCAGATCCCAGGCACTTAGCAAAAATGGCAACAAAAAATGCAAATAGATGTTAAAGATATGTATCAAATTGTTTTATGCAATAAAAATTCAAATCTAAAGAAGTGACTTCACACAAAACAAAACACAATTCAAGTTTCTGTTTTACCCAATAAGAAATTTATCATCTGACGGACGATAAATTACATCTGAATTTACCGGTAGTTATCATCTTCTTCTTCCTATAAGCCGACGATACATCGTCGGATATCGTCGTAATTAGTGTCGCGAATGTCTCATATTATCATCTGATTAACGGTAAACTACCGATTTTTTAACGTACATTTTGGACGAATACAGACGATATTAACCAGTTAATTACCGGTAGTTAAACGGTATAGTCGGTCTTCGGTCAAAACTTACGATAGTTACCGGTAATTTAACGTTAAAAATGGCTACTCTAACCACTATATTCCAGGAGATTCATAAGCAGTGCAACGATTTTTCCCAAAAATTGCAAATTGCTTCCAACAACAATAAGCCACATTTCGTGAAACGCATCTGTCCAATTACCGTGAATTTGAAGACTTCACGAAAATAATCGAAATTACTTGTTCAACTTCAACAAATTTGTTTGATACTGTATATATTTCATTTCATCAAGTTTCTTACATATTGTGATAATTGAACAGATTAGTATTACAGGGTGAGGCCTATTGTAACAAGTAACAATGCATTATTGGAAAAAATAGCTGCGATGCAGATGAATGCTACAGTAAGAGGGCTCAAATTGTCATCTTCATCGTATAGAACACGAGACTATTACGTTAAGTCCCACAGTACAAAATAAAGTCATTTCAAATCGCCACTGATTTATAAATAGGTTAAAACATTACAGATGTTCAAATAGTATATTTATTTCAATTCAAACAGCCGACATTTGACTATTGAAATAAATTCTTACAAAAATATCTTCACACGCAAAGAATTCCATCTCAGGTTGTTTGTAAGACTCATCACTGCAAACACTACGCATAAAACATTCATTTAAAATTAACTACCTCCACAAAAGGACTCATCAAGCAACCGCTTACTAAGAAAATTTTACAAATTTAAAATTAAATTTGCACACTTCCATTCTTAGACATCAAAAATCTACAATGACCAGCCCTCTCAACCACTACACATCTTCGTCCATTAATTGGGATAAGGAGACGACAGCTAGGGCCCTCACAAATGCTTTCGAGTCGCAAGTAACAGACGGCGGAATTATCCTCCACAGCTATACCTCTTAGGAAGAAGAAACCCTCCACCTCCCGCTTCTATGCGGCTCCGACGTTTGTACTCTCTATAGGATTCTAAATTTACAAGACATTCACATCATAAAAAAATGAACTTATATTTTCAAATGAAACTTTTCCATAAAACTGGTGCTATTAGGCACATAAATTTTCGTTATGCCAAAACCTCATGTTCGATTAAACGAAAATAAAATCAGCAGAAATAATACAACATACATTTAGTTCTTTTTGGTACCAAAAATAGATGAACAGATGCCACCTCAAATTAGTACTATCAGTAAGTACTAGTATCGAATGAGCTCATTAATTCGTAAATAAATATATTATTTTGATATCCGTTTTTTTGACATTCCAGCCACTGAAGTTTTCGTTATGCCGAGACCTCCTGTTCAATAAAACAAAAATGAAATCGAAAGAAAAAAGCGAAATACAATTGGGTCCTTTTTGGTACCAGAAATAGATGAACAGATCCGACGTCAGTTAGTACGATCAGTAAAGACTAGTTTCAAGATTAAATTTGATAATAGTTTAGTTTAAGCCTCCCTAACCGCTACAAAAAAAGCGTATCGAAGAGAGGAAAGAGGAAGGCACCATCTGGTATGGATATTAGGGAATGCGGAATCTGTGTAGAGGGGGCATTGAAACAAAAAGTTTGGAAAGAAGTTCATGAAACACGATAAAAGTTAAAGAAGAAAATAGTATGTGCTGAAAAACAGGACAGCTTTGAACCGAAAAAGGTCGTCCTTAACATAGCAAAGAACATTTTATATTCAACGAAAAGAAGGCCCACCTGACTCTCACCTCGGGCCCTCACATCTTCCATCTGGAGAACGCTTATTCCCATAGATACAATAATTGTATCCCCCTGAGGAAACGACTAGTTCCATATGAACTCTTCAATTCGTAGATGAAAATGTTATTTCGACATCCGTTTTTTGACATTCCATCAACAGAAATTTTTGTAATGCCTATAATACCTCATGTTTTGAACCTGCAAACTATTTCACGGAGGCCGTCACAAGAACATCAACGTATTCGTGAAGAATTCAAGAATTACAGAAATAAGTTACACAAATTATATCCAAGTCCTATCACGAGTCATCCTGTGTAAATAATAGCATAACAGCAAAAATTATGTGTTACGATTGTTAACAGGTACGTACTTTTGAATAAAATGGAAAATTATTTAAGCAACAGATTATTTCAAAGTCGGCAACCTAGAAGCTATAGTACCTCATAAATAAATTATATTTACAGGCACAATAAGTACAATTAGACTGATGCCTTGCTTTTAATAAATCTATCAATGTTAGAACTTGAGCCCTCGCTCCTTTTCTAGATCAGGAGAAACTTTTTGGTTTGGAATTAGGCATGAGGACATGACGGCAGAACAACCGAGAGATGCACCCTACCTTTAAGACTACCAATTATGCACTGCTAAGTCAGTCGCAGTGTTACCAACTCTATAGCGCAGCAAGGAGCTAGATTTCTATCAGAAATCCGCTAGAAAATTGTTGAATAATATATTTTGCTTTGACAGTAAATTACGACAAATAATAAGTCAGCATAGCACGTTAAACATATTAAAGAGTGACTTGCAGGTATGGACTAAACTGATTTAACAAAAAAGTGTTTCTTCATCGGTGTTTGAGCGTGGCAATGCTAATAAATTAAATGCTATGGAAGAAACTATGAAGATTGCTATGATTGAATGGATTGTTGCCTGCAGCATTTTTAGATTCAGTTACTTCTACCTAAAGTTCTGTCGTGGATTCAATATTGTTCTACTGTAACAAGCTCATTTTGTTTCATGCTACTTCAATGCGTTTCATTTATATCCCATTGTAGTTATGGCAGAACAAGGCGCTTGCCATTTAGCTGATTGAGGGAATCAATTAAAGGTTTCTTTAACAATGAAATCTACATTTCTGAGCGGGGCTTCTGCTCAAGCATTAGATACTGACCATTGAATTGAGTGGCATAAGCATCGAACCGACTTGTGTCGAAACATCCTCTCTCAATGATTTGAATGATTTGCTAAAACCTCTCACCAAGTAACTGATTATCTGATGTATCAGTGCTCTCAGCAATTAGTATGTTTAACTTTTCTGAGATATATCAGCACACAGTTTACTGACAAAATGAAGTGCAAGAACATTCTCAAAAATTTCCATGCACTTCGTGAAATGAAATTTGATGCCCTGTGCCGTTTTACAGTCAGTAAATGAACTGCAACACACTCACGAAAGATGGTCAGCAATTGCGAAGGAACTACATTCTGCGATATGCAAACATAATTTACCCTCTGCTACACTCTGTAGCGTCTTTATCAGAAGCTGTGATTTTTGGCTGACGTACTCTCCCGCCAACATGCGAAAAATTGTTGTTTTTGGCTGACATCATGCATTTTTAGCGCACACAATTTTACGTTTATGGTACATTTACGATAGTCCCTATATGCCTTTGCATTGTCAGCATGTAAGGCAGTAGCCAGGCTCTAAATTCAGGAAAAAACTTCCAACTTTTTCGAATGTATTGCGTGCACTGCTTAAGCATGATAAGTGATTACGCCACACTTTCTAACACACGCTACTCACCGCAACCAACCCATGACTGGCTGCCGCTGGCATGGAATGATGTGTCGCCGATAAAATCGCCACATGTGCTGAACTTAACCGCTGGAAATTATATCATTAGTTCGACACTTTTTTTTCAATAATTACAAATAATTGCGCCTAAAATATGAAAGTAGGTAAATTATAGCCAAACCGTCCTTCAAATACTCTCGATTTTCCGCTAGGAGCTAGATCGTGATTTTTAGGAGCTAGATGGAATCTTAATACTCTAGACCTAGCCGAAAATCCGCTAAATTGGCAAAACTGGTCAGTCGCCCATGAGTTTTGCCAGCATGAACGTTGGCAGCGACGACACGCATGGGGAACGGGTGCAAGGCATTAGATCGGGGGGGTTAGGGGTTTTTTGAAGAGGCGGGGAGGGAGGAAGGGCGTTGCCCCGAGGAAGGCACCCTCTGTCTAAACCCAGCTCATGGGAGGAGCATCATGACCTGATGTCGACGAAGCTAGCAAATAAGGCGACTGAGAGGCGGTCAAAGTAAGCGATGAACAAGCAAGTAGACTTTGAGGAAGTGTACCGGTTTCATCCGGCCACTTTTCTGATTCAATCCATCGTCTCTGAGCCAGGCCAATCGTTGCAACGACGCAGCACCTCTTGGATGGCTGACGCCTTCAGTTTCTTATCTTCATCATACCCGACTGCAGCTAAAGCATCTGATAAATTGAAATACATTAGTAAATATTAACTGTGCAAATGGAAACAAAAAAAATAAATTACCATTTGCCGAATGACTGTGTTCCAACTACCACTTTGTTCGGAGCAAGCCAGGCAAGCAAGCCAGCCAGGCGCAACAACTAGCCCATCTGGCCTTGGCTGCAATCAGAGAATAAGTCGATTAACCTAACCCTGATCACAACACCTGATATCGGTAACATATTGGACAGCTGGGAGTAAAGTTATTGATGATTCATTATTATAGGAAACTTTGAACCCATTTGGCTTCTAAATTTGAATCAAATGATGTTCGGTGGATAAAGAAAAACTGATATTAAAACGTAACATTGAGGACTGACTTCCATGCTATGCTTATATATATATTGATGAATAACCAATTCTTGAACGAAAAAACAGATTAGTCATATTAGCATTAAATTATTGATTCTACCCACTGCAATGCTAATACGCTTTCAAACGTTGCAACCGATCTGCCAGTTTATGTTTTAAAAAATTTGGATCAATAAATTTCTTTATTTGCATCACTATGACGAAAGATAATTATTAGTTAGTTTAAGCCTTCCTATTCACAGAAAAATAAATGCGATCCAAAGAGAGGAAGGAGAGAGGCACCATTTAGGATGGAGATAAGGGAACGCGGAATCTATGCAGAAGGGACATGGAAACAGTAAGTTGAGAAAGAAGTTCATGANCTTCGTAACTCTCAGCTCGGGCCCTCACACATTTTCCCCATGGGAGTGTTAATTCTCATAAATACAATAGTTGTATTCCCCGAGGGGAAAGATATTAGTGTATGAACGAAAAGAACTGTTTGAGCTTACACGAACCTTATATTAACTGACAGGTGGAATGCTCCTTGAAAGAGATTTTCATCCGTTGATGAGTTTGTCCTAACCCAGAGTAGGACATTTCAAAGGTCACACCACCGTCATGACGAGCTGGTGACGTGCAGACTGACGCCCACTCATCGCTGAGGCTTCGTCATCTATAAATTAAATATTGAATGTAATTGTGTGTGATAAATTGAAATAAAATGCTCACCCCATTCTGAGAACTGCCTAATTACAAAGAGAATGAATAATACTGAATAATGAATGACATGGACATTTAGACATCTAAACACGATCGAGATTCATGTCGCTTTTACCTCCACAGGAAAGTTTTCATGGAGTGTTACATTCTAAAAACACGGTGGATAGGCCAGTCAGTGCAGCCTTTGTGCAATAATTCCTAGCCTCTGAGAATAGGTACTGCAAAGAGAGCCATCAGAACGTAATATGTGTCAGTCACTCTGGTAATGAAAAGTTTAAGGTGTACAATCACTGACCAACTTCACATTTTCACAGGATTTTTCAATAACTTTATCCATGTTGTCTACTGAATGCATTTGGTAACTGGTATCTTTGATGTCATTTCGGTAATGAATTTTTATGTCTATCGTTATTCATAAACAAAATCAGAATTTCCAAATTTATTCCACACACAATTTTCCTGGAAAGTAATTTCTGGTAATAAATATTCAGTGTTATATGTTCCTCATTAGAAGGAAATTCATTTTAAAATTATATATTTACACAGAAATATCAAAACAATTCAAAAAACATTATACAGGGTGTCTCCTAATGTTTCATTTTCAAATTTTACTACTTTTTACGACCTGCAACAGCAAAAAATGACTTCCTAATTTTTACATAATGAATGTTGTCCAAATGTCCAGGATGTAAGAAATCATCCTATAATGAAAAGTTTGAGTCAATAATACACACCTTAGAATGGGTTCAAAAAAATTTCAAGGTGATTAATAAATAAAATACTAAGTTAAAACAGATTACTAAATGAAGCATCCAAAGCATAATTGCAAAAAAATACTCATTTTTTATTTACTCCTTCTCAAATGGACCCTAACAAATGTTTGGCAAAGACCTTGTCTAAACATCTTTCAACAATGAGAGCAACAGCTCATTATATGCAAAAAAAACTGACTGAGAACTCAAAGACATCGCGGTATTGTCCAATTGCCTTATAGGAATACTTCCCATAAACTGCAGCAAATATCTAATTCTGGGAGAAGTGAATTTTTGAAAATCTTCAAACTCTATATACATATGTAATTTACCTTTACTTTTCAGTAAATTATCCCACTTCACAATTTTTTACAATCCTGACAGATGAAGTTGGCCCCTGAGGCAAATTTCACTACTCCTTACTTCCTTTTTTGCTACTTTTCAAATTTTGCTACTTTTTACTACTTAACTACCTAGTTGACACCTGTTATGGGAATGAAAGAAATGTCCAATGAGCAACATAAAGCATTAGTACTGAATCATAAGAGATACTTCACATTTCATCATGACAGGTTTTAGTTTACTTGAGGCATCAGCGAAGGCTTCATTTGAGGAATTGCATGAAAAGAACTTTTTGTTTCTAGCTTCAGACTCAAGCAAGTCTAGATGGATTTCACTCACTGAGTTTCAAATTTTTATGGATTGACTCTGTGCTGTTATCAATAAAAGTATCACAAATTTAATTTTGACTGTGAAATGAAACAGATTTACTGAACAAGTCCAAACGTTTCTCAGGAAGTGACTAAGAATTAAAGGGAACTAAGAGCAGTTCCCATCATTTGCATTATTGGATAATTCTGAAATTAATTATTCATTAACACAAGGTTTGGAGACAGTACCAAGTACATCAGAGCATGCGTGAAAAACTAGATTATTTCTTTTATAACTTTTCAACGTTACAAAATCTTCCCAGAACATCACCGTAAAAATAGTAGTAAGAAATTCACTGAACATATTTTCATTGATCCATTGTCAATAGTAGTAAAATTCACTAACTCTGTAGTCTACAAAAAGCATTATTTTGATGTACAAACATCATCTTCAGGCTGAAAATGTACATAAAAAATTTCCAGTCATGTTGATAAAATGTAAATTTAATACTCAAAGCAACATCAGATAGAATGATAATTTTGCAATTGACAGCACTAGAAAATGATTAGGAGCAAAATTTTTACCACAGCAATAAGTACTGGGAAGACTACATCTTTTTACCTTTAATTTTAAGCTCAATTTTTATCTAAAAAAGCTCAACTGCAATTTAACAAACCTCAACTGCAATTTGACAAACCTCAACTGCAATTTAACCAATTTCAACTGCAATTTAACAAACCTCAACTGCAATTTAACCAATTTCAACTGCAATTTAACAAACCTCAACTGCAATATAACAAACCTAAACTGCAATTTAACAAACCTAAACTGCAACTTAACAAACCTAAACTGCAATTTAACAAACCTAAACTGCAATTTAACAAACCTCAACTGCAATCTAACAAACATCAACTGCAATCTAACAAACATCAACTGCAATCTAACAAACATCAACTGCAATTTAACAAACCTCAGCTTCAATTTAACAAACCTCAACTTCAATTTAACAAACCTCAACTTCAATTTAACAAACCTCAAC
>JACJUY010003223.1:34301-90067 GCA_014220935.1 Platorchestia sp. MABIK | reverse complement strand
ATGTATGAGCTGGACCACTGAAAAAATCTGCGATTGTGTTCTTACTGAAATCCCGTATGGGAGATGCAATTATCGTTTCTCTGAGAATTGGTGTTTTATAGGGGAAGATGTGAGGACCTAACGTTATGATTAGGTAGGTTTTCCTTTTGTTGATATACAGGTTGACCAGCACTTTGTTGAAGATACTTCAACAAAAAAATGGGACCGTTGAAATAAACAGTTTTTACTCAGTGGTCAAAAATGTTTCGTTAAAGAGTTACGAAGGCCTAAAATTTGAAACGTTTTGGATGAAAATTCGTACTTTGAGAGAGGCAGGGAAATGAAATGAAAAATTTAGGAAAGCATTTTTGATATGAACTTAAGAAAGAGTGAAACAGCTTTAAAAATAGCCAATAGAAATTAATTTTTAAATTATGTTAGGCATTTTCACAACATGTTCAACATGACCCGGCACCTGTTGCGATACAGGCGTTCAAACGCCAGTGCAACGATTGCCGGACGCTATCAAAGACAAGAGTGTCACGAATTTTTGCGAACACTTAAACAATTGTTCTAAAAATATCTTCTTCTGAATGAATCGGGGTTTCGGACACCAAACTCTTCAAATGTCCCCAGATGTAGAAATCTAGGGGTGTAATATCAAGAGACCTTGGTTGGCCAATCCAGCGATGTGGATGTCGAGTGTCCAACAACTGCATAGCAAAAATAATTTAAATAATTAAAAAATAATTAATTTACCACCAGCGATACACAGGTAGATTGTTGCTAAGGTCAAAAACCTGAAAGTTCGATGAAGTTCAGTGACTTCTAGGGCATCCTACCATCATCGGTATTTTATGATGTACAATTATTTGTAACCTAATTCACTTAACCTAGGTACGCATCTGACTGATCAATAAATTAGTTCACTCGTGATTCGATGCTTAATTTTACAAAATAGCTTATATTGGCTAGATGTGAACAATATATTCTAGAAAAGAATTGAGAACAGACTCATGATCTTTGTCATTAATCTTGGCAAATTCCTCTTCAGGATGAGTCATATAGGAGTAAAGATTTGACTTGATTGCCTTATGTGATTAATATTCCGATAGAAAAGGGATTTAGGATTAGTTTTGAAAACATTGTAAGAATTTTTTTAACGGATCTCAGCAGGGATCGAATTCCAAGTCTTAGTTCCATTGAAGAGGATACTGTGCTGTGACCGAGCCTTAGAATAATATGGAAGCATGAAGCTGCTTCTATTTTGGATTAAATGGTCATGATGACCAGTTTATACAGTTAATAATAGTTTGAGGTCTCTGTCGCCATCTTTAGTTGATGTTTTAGATATGAAATTACGTATAGAGAGATTGTTTATTCAGAGGTTTGAGTATTTTATACGTTTGAATGAATCATTTGTGTGAGCATTGTATTCTAATTTTTTACCGCTCGAAAGTGTTTTTTGTGGCGTAAGGAGCAAATTGGCTTTATTTTTATCAGTTCTGTGGCATGCTTCTATTTCATATTGTAAATATGGTGAAATGAACGTTCGGCAAAGTTTTTCAATGCTTCTACAGGCAATACATTTTTCATTTTACCGAGGATTCCAACGGATTTTGATAATTTTGTATTGATATGAGCAATGTGCTCTTTGAAGGTCAGATGTTTATCCATTATAATGGCTAAGAACTTACACGAGTCAGTTTCTTCGATTTCACCTTCGCCAATTTTAATACTTGGAAGCATACATGTCTCTTGTATGAGAATATGACATATTTTATCTTATCGCTATTAAGGCTTATTTTATTAGCTATCAGCCACATTGAAACCTTTTGGAGCTCGTTATTAATACTCTCCGCAATTAGAGCGGGATTTTGATTAGGAAGAACCATAGAAAGCGTGCTGCAATCGGCAAACAGTATGAATTTAAAACAATGATGTAGATTTAATGATATCGTTGATGAAGATTAAAAACAGGAGAGGCCTAAGGACAGACCCTTGCGGAACTCCATGGCTAATTATCTGTAGTTCCGATTATGCATCGTCAGTAACAACGTATTGCTTTCGATTGGTTATTCATGATCTGAACCAATCCCGAGCAACTCCTCTAATGCCATAACAGAGGAGTTGTGAGAGTAATATGTTATTGTCCACGAAATCAATTGCTTTTCGAAAGTAAAGAAATACGGAGAAAACAAGCTTTCCTTCGTCTATATTGGAATGAGGTATTGTTAATGGTTTAATACGGCCTGTGTTGTTGATTTTTTAAAGCGAAAACCAAATTGTTTATCATAGAGGAATGATTTTTGTTCGAAGTAGGAATATACGTTTTTATATCCAATTTTTTCAAATATTTTGAAAATAATTGGTAGCACAGAGATAGGTCTGTAATTACTTGCGTAAGTTTTTCACCACTCTAAAAAGTTAAAGTTTTTTCACCACTCTAGCAACTTTGAAAGAGCTCGGGAAAATGCCTACGGAGAGCGACTGGTTAATAATATTGAATATGAACGGGGCTACAATATCAGCTATGGCTTTAATGACTTTAGTTGAAAACGTATTTAATTCATTTGATATATTTTTTAAATTTTTCATGCTGGCAATTATATCGGAAGAGTTGGTAGGCGCATAGAAAAAGAGTTGTGTTCACGTATGTGATCCATATATTCCAAGTGATCAGTAGGTTCACTAGGAATACTGTCAGCTATATTTTTCCCTGCATTTAAGAATAAAAAGATGAGCAATATCTTTCTTCTCCTGATATTTTACATTATCGTGAAAAAAGGCTCAATCGTTTTCTTTGCAGCATTTTTCGGTTTATAGCAAGAATTAAGCCTGCGCCAGGTGTTTTTAATTTCAGTTTTAAATTGAGTGAATTTGAGCATAAAGTAATTTTTTCTCGATGTCCTCATCTGATTTGTCACATAGTTCCTGTATCTGTTATACATTTCCCTAGATATTCGCCTTCGTAGAGGAGAGCTAGCTATGCTTGACGTTTCTCTATACATTAATAACGATTTCTTCAGTAATCAATGGCTCTTGTTTATTTTTCGGTGTAATTATACGTGTGATGATCGGACAGCATTTTTTATATGCAGTCTTTATGATTTTAGTCAGGTTTAGTATTGCTTCATCAATGTTTGTTGCATTATTGTTCTGTTGAGAGATGTCCAACGTTGGCATTAGTTCTTCTAGAACTGTGAGCATTGCTCTCAAATTAGATTCATTAACTCAGCGATATGAGCAAGTTTCAGTCTGTGGTTTGGTGAAAGTGACATAGAAATTTTTCTTGGTAAGAAAAATTGGAAAATAATCCGAAAAGTCGGAAGTAATTAAAATCAGTAAATCAGTTGGACCTGTCATAAAGACATAATCGAGCAGCGTATATAGCAGATTCTGATAAGATACATGTAGGCTTCGTAATAATTGGAAGGATTTAGACTGAAAAGCATACATGAAATTTGAGATTTGTTTGCAGGGTTCATGTTTCAAAAGATCATAATTAAAGCCACCGCAGATTATTATGTCACTGAATAAAGACTTTTTAAACTGTGACATAATGAGGTGGAGCTCATTCAGGAAAGATACCGGACAGGCTGTTGGAGGCCTATACACCGTTCCAAGCATAATCCGTTTACCATTTTTCGTCAGTTCTATGAAGAGCTTCTATATGATCACAATTCATAGTTGTACTTGCCATGGTTCTTGAATCTATGTGTTTAGATATGTACGTACTGGCGCCTATGCCGCGCTTATTACTATCGCGTAGCGAGTGGTGGCTATGATAATTTTGCATTTGAATCATGTCTTTAGTTCAGTCATCTAGCCAGCTTTCAGTGAAGCTAATAACGTCAAAGTTGCAATTTAGCTCAGTGATAGACGAAATATTTCTTTTATTTTTAGATAAAGTGACCGGCAGTTCCAACATAATGGCGAAAAATTATTGCGACTTGTTCTCATCGATTCATTGAATTTTTTACTATAAGCGCGTTCACAATTTCGAGTTTCATTTAGGTTTGGATATAGAATGTTAAAATTATTGAGATCTGTGTCAATATCATCAAATACATCAGCATGATCAGCCATCAACTGGATGAACAGTCATATGCAATGCATTGCAAAGATCAAAAATGTCAAAAAAAAGTTATAAGGAAAATATAAAAGTTAAAATAATACTCCTACAATGGAGAAAATGAAAAAAATAAAGAAAAAAAAACTAAACTATACTTAGTTAAAAGTAAAAGAAAAGAAAAAGAAATCACACAGAGATGATCAGTTTTCAACCTTGTTTAGTTTCTTATAGAGTACGCGCACTCAGTTCATGAGGAAAAACATGGGAAAATACAGATTGCTGATAGCGTTGTCACAAAGCTTATATACATCAGGTAGTATCCGCATATCATACAAAATGTAACCAATGATGAAATAGTATAAAATTATCGATATTGAAATTATAGCATAAAATTATAAAATTGAGGCTACAGTGATATCTAATCTCCAAGGTCGAAATCTATTTTGGCAGTTTAGTTACATTGGTTGCACGCAAATAATAACCTGATCGGTAAATTTATATGAAAACAAAGTGGGATAGTGAACGAGGTGGAAATCGAAGGGATATCTGGCGCGAATAGCCTGGAAAATGCAGTAAGGCGATGCTGGAAAACAACGGAAGAAGGATGATTTTCATTGTAGTATAAGTGAGATGATATCTGGCCAAACAGTCAGTAGAATACTAATCCCCCAAAACCTGTTTCGAGGACGTGCACAATTGCTACAGCGGATACTGATCGAGCTCTTCAGGCGTGTTGATCGCATGACGTCTTGATGTCGGTTTTCCATGGATATTAGCGAAGACACTAATATTTCCGTCCTTACTTTTTGGGATTACAAATTTCTCCGGGAAGTTTCTTCTGGCTATTCTTAATGTGTACATAATGTCAGCTCGCGAAGGTATGAGGTACTCATTTATGTAGAATTTTGATTTAGTCGTACGGTAAGCCGTCAAAAGTTCGCGTAATTCTTTACCAAATGTATAGTCCTCGTCCTTCTCTCTTGAGTGTAACTTAGATGTGATAAGGGAGACTTAACCAACATGTTATTTTTTTCTTTCAACTGAAATAACCTATCCAGCCCTATCTTAATCGAACTTAACCTACTGTAACTTTTATCTTTACCTAACCTCAGTTAACCCATTCCAATAAAACTCAACTAAACTATCCTAAGCATTCTTTGACTAAACAAACATCGGCATCTAAGGATGCTTTATTTCCAATCAAGCCTGATACATGTCATCTTGTATATTGGTTTTTGAAATGCCTTATAACTAACACTAGGACACCATGAAGGTTCCCCCGTTAAGTCGGTACTCATTTTCGACACCTGGGTTGAGTGGGGTATTGTGCTTGAGTTTTCCCTTATACTCAACTGGGAAATCGCCGCGCAGCGCCGGGATTCGAGCCCTCGACGCCTTCACGGAAAGGCGAGGCCTTTAAAACACGTTCCCTGCGTGTTGGGCCATATGTGAACCACTAGGTAAATTGCTCATTCACGTACCAGTATAAATGAATGACATTTCATCTGTTTCGCGACCTTTTTAAAAAATAACTGTTATCACACGAGGTAAAATGTTGTCGTCCAATTGTATTTGTTATATTTCTCAGGAAGGATAAAAATGTATTCAAGCAGTAAAGTAGATTTCCCAACTTTGCTGCTTACAACCTTACCAAACTAATAGTTTACAACCGCGGAAACGGGGTGAACGTGTTAGCGTAAACACTTTCAAAAATTACATAGGCAAAATTTGCCCATCAAACTTAACCTCACCTATCATAACCTGCCCTAACTTAACCTATCCTAATTTAACCTTTCCTCTATCCTAGGATAACCTTTCTTTTCTAACTAAACCTGATCTAATCTAATCCATCCTAACCTCACTTAACCAATCGTAAGCTAACCTAATACCCAAACATTGAATTTTTTGTTTATCTAACGACAGCTGACTCGATCGCAGCAGTCAGCTGTCGCAGACCAACTGTGAATGTACGACGACGGCAATTTTTTAAAAAATTCAGTCCTAGTTACCTATTTGGAAATTGAAACCGATAGTTTCAATTCTGCAAACAATGCAGAAAATGTTAGGTGCAACACCATTTGTTTAATTACTGCATGTACGAATAGGGTACGAATTTCCTGAGCAGCGTGAAAAGAATTTTCCCAATGGAATTATTGTATACGGGATTTTAGACATGTAAAAATTGAAAGCCTAACGGAAAGGGAATGGTAAGGACTTTGAAGGATAAGCGCTTTGATACATGTCAACGGAAAATAACTTTGAACTTAATTAAATCCCCTACATGCACAGAAGTGAATAAATGTTTATTATAGAATTCCAATGATTCATCCGTTAACACAAATGAATCTCATCCAGAAACTTAAAGCTCAAAATTGGTTTCCATCTACGTACCTTGATTGTACATAGTTTCATGTTACGCTAGATTGATGCTGTGCCATCTTTATAGATCTCCCATTGGAGCTGTAGCGTGAATACGGTAAAATAAATGAACTTGGAACGCTTTTATCCACTCTAACATTTTGTTGAGGTTACGATAATTTTAGCTGCTCGAGGAAAGTACACGCTACGCTAGGTTGGTGAAATAAGATTTGCAGACGAAAAGTTAGACTGTGTAATATTACCAAAGACAAGAAAGAAAAACTCAAATCATGGAACCTCACATCTAGGAAACGTCCGCTCTCTTGTTGAAACGAACGTATTGATGCCTGTACACGATGAACAGCTACTGAGCTCAAATCTTTACTTTTTACAGTCTCTCTTTCCCTCCCTCCAGAGGTGCAATGAATAGCAGTAAATGCAACGACTGCCCCAAACACAGTTTGAAGCAATTTCAGCAGTTCGACTCTTATCTCTTCAATTTTCCCTTTTTATGAACTCTATTACTGATACTTCAGTGCGCGTTCGTGATAGATGTCGAACCAACAGATACGATAAGCATAGAACTTTGGTACCAACCTAACAATGGATTGTCCCTGTCGTTATACACTATTTCGTTCTACCTGTAATTCTTTATTTCAGGCACCATCCCATCATGGTTGAGTGGGAGCCTCATCTGCAACGGGCCAGGGCTCATGAAGTACGGAAGTCAGGAGTTCAAGCACGTATTCGACGGGTCTGCAATCCTTCAAAAATTCAGCATTTCGGAGACTGGGATCACTTATTCCAGCAAGTTCATAAAATCTCTAGCGTACCAAACCAACAATGAACACCAGCAGATTGTCGTGTCTGAGTTCGGCACGACGGGCTCCTCAGTTTCAAAGAACTTTTTGTCCAAGTAAGGATATAAGAAATAAGTTCCGCAGGATACATTATTTCGTAAAATTGTCAATCATGGTACAATTTAGTATGTACGCATCACTTATTATACTAATTAGATTAGGTTGCACAACACGACAAAGCTTAAAATGAAGGTTATAGCGAAGACAGTAGATTTAAAATACATATCTGTTAAAAATTAGTTCGTTTCGATCATCTAGATCATCATCAGCTATAGTCGGAAATATAAAAATTGACAAATTAAGACCGGCAATAAAAAACATTCAGTAAGTGATTATAATAATATGTACACGAACTAAAAAAAAAAATTACGTAATACTTATTTTCAATGGATAGGATGACTGCATGTCATTAAAGTTAGGTTTCAACTTGCTAACAAAGAGGGATTCAAGAATGCGTAAATTAAAACACGAACCTGCAGAACCTAATATTGTAAAATTTTCAAGTGAGATAATTGAATTGCATTTTTCAGCATGGATTCTAATAGCTGAATGGGAAGGCCTACTTAATGGAATACCAGTCCTAAAACTTCAACCACTATGTTCAAAGACCCTCGTAGATAGCAACCGAGATGTCGAACCGACATACACAGACCCACACAGTGGGCAAAAGTACTTGGATACAACAGAGGAAAGCATTGAAATGGGTAGTCTATCTTTAAATTGAAAAAATGAACCAATTTTGAAATTATTAACCAAAATAATTTGAAGGTCAACACAGGGAAAGTATTTCACAACTAATGAGAGCAATTGTTCTTTCAACCTCTCTCAGACTGAACACCGAAGTAAGGAATGGTGACGAACAATTTCTTCTTATCTACAGTCAGCCAGTAGCAATGGCGGAATACTTTTTATCTCAAAATTGCTTGAAATATTTCTGAATAAAATATAAAGGATAACCATTTTTATCCTTTATATTTTAATCAGAAATATTACTGTTGCCCACTGTGTGGGTCTGTGTATGTCGGTTCGACATCTCGGTTGCTATCTACGAGGGTCTTTGAACATAGTGGTTGAAGTTTTAGGACTGGTATTCCATTAAGTAGGCCTTCCCATTCAGCTATTAGAAACCATGCTGGAAAATGCAATACAACTATCTCACTTGAAAATTTATAAATATTAGGTTCTGCAGGTTCGTGTTTTAATTTACGCATTCTTGAATCTCTCTTTATTAGCAAATTGAAACCTAACCTTAATGACATGCAGTCATCCTATCCATTACAAATAGGTTTTACGTAATATTTTTTTTTTTAATATGTGTACATATTATTATATCACTTACTGAATGGTTTTTATTGCCGGTCTTAATTTGTCATTTCTTATATTTCAGACTATAGCTGATGATCATCTAGATGATCGAAACGTTTTAATTTTTAATAGATATGTATTTTAAATCTATTGTCTTCACTATAACCTTCATTTTATTATACTAAGAAATAATTTTAAAATGCAATTACCGCAAGGCATTTGAAGTAGACTATGCCCGCATTCCAAACAAAATTGCTAAGCTAGTCCTTGCTTAACGGTATCTCATGTTAGAATCGTTTTTGCTCAAAATTTTACGCTGTGAATGGATTTAGTTTAAAATTCCAAATGAGCGGAAAAGTCGTGCATGGTGCATATTTGCTGTCACCAGACTGGGCTCGAAGTTCCAATTCGACAAGATGTTCTCGGACAACACACCCGTGTGCCTGGCTCACATCGCTGGGTCACACTACGCTACCACCGAGGCTCCCTTTTTGCATCGCATCGACCTCGACACTCTCGACACTTGCGAAAAAGTATTGCTAAAACTACCGCCTGAGCTTATGCTAGTAATACGTAGTTACGACAAACCTTAACTAATGTTATCGTCATATAAATGTTTTTTCCGTAACTCACCCATGATCCATATCTTGAAAGAATATTTAACTTAGCACACAGTTTCTTGTCGCTAAATTAAAAATTAAATTCACAAATTTGCTAAGCTGAGGCCCTCCTGAAAATAAAAGAAACGTTTAAATTCAAATGCATCTTTACCTGTTTCGTCCGGTAACCTAAGCAGTTATACACGAACTCTCAAGGATGAGACAGGAGATAAAGCATTGGGTGCAAATTTTTTCCCCATTTGTTTTTAAGAAATAATATTTAGAAGCAACTTTAAACGTGTGAGTGGTAAGCTGAGTGCCGAGGAACTAGATTTCACTTTTATTTTGGCTTAAATTTAGTTCCAAACCTCGATGGCTGAGCTTCCACCAATCTTTGCCTTCTTCATTGGTAAATTTCTTTTTCTCCCTCTATCGCTTTGTTATACTTCCATTCTTTATTTTATCATTATTTATTGCAGTGCTTGTGCCGCCTCTCTCTTATTTTGTAAATTTCTTTGCCCATGTAGATTTTGGAGAGCAGTTTTGATAAACAAGTTTACTTACATTCATTGTTAACTTAGTTCCCCTTCCTGCAATACAATCTAATCGATCATTAGCTTCCAGTTGTCGATGCGTGCATCTCAGAACTTCTTTACCTCGTTCGTCTCCATTGTGAAGCTATGTAGGCCAAAGATCTCTCGTACGTGATATGGAAAAGTTATTTTAGTATTTCAGTGTGTGAGATAGAATCTCATTTCGTAACGCTGACTTTAAGACTGCTTCATTGGAGAGATTTTTGTCATTAAGGCTATTGAAAAAATGTTTTAAGAAAGAATGATTTCATTTTTGCTCAAATTCAATCAGCTAAATATACCAGCCTTCTCAAAATATTTTCATATTTCTCGTCTCTGTACAATCGCTCACTAGTAAATGATATTGTCAAAGGTAAAGTTCTCTGATTGCATCATTTTAATGAGATTTCAACAGCAGCTTTTTAGTTGTTAGGTATACAAAAGGATTTTCTGACGAAGACGTTCCAGCTGTGATAGAAATTGTTTGAAATGAATGATCAATACATACATTCATTTGTTGCTGCAGATTACTAAATGTAGACTAAACTAATTAAACTGCAAACAGAACTACTCTCATATTTTTTCCTTCTTGCTTTTAATCTTAAACGTGATTTGACACTACGCATGTTTCATTGTTTAAATTTCACCTTAGTCGTAACCACGGTCGCAACTCTTCTGACATTTTTTGAGACCAACCCTTGTACCACACATGCTCGTATGTCATCGCGACTAGAACCTGGCGTGTTTTTGTCGCTGCTCGCAGGTAAATTTGCACAAGTTGCTGGGCCTCAACTCGCAGTGTCCGCATCCGCACCCCTTGCCAGACGGCAGCACAGTTAACGTCCACAACACTGTGGGGCCCAAGGGGCCTCGCTACGAGGTCGTCAAGTTCCCGGCCGCCGGCAGTGGTGTTGGTGAGGCTGAGTTCGTGAATCTTCCTCTGGCCTATATCAATCAAAACCTCGTTCTCAGTATTCAAGCTCTTTCATTCACTACATTGTTAACCTTTCGTTTTTTTGATATTGAGAATTGATCTGACATGAATATGGAAAAATTTCGAAAGTTAGTTCACTCATTACTGAAAAACTTGATCCTAGACACTCTAGACCAATATCACGATTAGTGAAGGATATTCGTGTCACCATCCTGCTTATTGAAATTAATGGTGCTTAGAAAAGAGCAGTAATGAGCAAATATTTTTGCTGAATTATATTAAGCTACATTAAAAGTTTTAGGATTTCGAAAACGCACGATTTCTAGCAGAACAGAACAATTATTTTCGTGTTCAAGATATACCTTTTGCATTACAAAGGGCTATTAAATTTCAACCATGAATACTCTGGTCCATTAAAACACCTACGACAAGCCGTGAAAATCGATGATGGTACTGGATGGGCATGTTTATGCTCAGCAGTTAATGTTTTAATGTTCTTTATACCTACTCTAAATGGACTTTCTGAAATAGGGTCTCCTAAAATCAGTGCGCATCACACCTGCAAGCATATTTTCAGAACAGGATGATCACATAGCTTCCAAGGTGTGTTGGGTGACAACAAAAAAGCTATTCATGGAGAATTTTAACCCTAACTTTACAAGCACCGATTCCAATCATTTGATCCGGTGCAACTGAGGAAGCTTCCAGGTACGAAAGGATATGAAAGTTTAGTTTGTTTTAGTTTGTATGTGCATTGAAAATTTTACTTTTATTTTGAAAACAATTTTTACAGATTTAATCTTTCGTGACTCATTGTGGATGCTAACTCCAGTTCTTATTTTATAAGTTTTACTGGATTGTTGTGAAGTAATACATAACTGAAATATCTTCTGAAACAAAAAGAATTATCTGTGTACTTGAAAGTGTGCACTCATAAATTTTTTGGCGAGTTCCATTTTTTAGCAGAGTCAATGAGTAAATTGTCGATACAATGTCGGCTAAGGGGATATTCTTTACCTTGGAAGCGAATACATAGATCTGATGTTCAGCTTAAAAAGTAAGACGAAAATCGCTACACACAAAGTCATTTTTATTAAAAATGATCAAATAGAACTGAACGTTTCGGATAAACAGTTCATCTTCAGAAAAATCTCTTTAAAACAAAACCAAAAGAGGAAGAATTTATTCTCTAATGAAGAATTTATAAAAAGTTTAAACTTTGAAAAAACACGAACAACAACGGTAAAAAATTAAAGATAAAGGAAAAACTGAACAACCGAACTATGTGTCTGCAACTTGAAGATGAGAAGCACTATGGGTGTCATTAAGAGTAGGTTTCATTTTGTAAGTATGCAATGATTCGAGAATGCGCAGATCTGTTCTGTAAGAGGCACCGGCCAAAATTTTAAAATCGTTTGAGGAGACCAGAACATTACACTATTCTGCGTGAAATCTAACAGAAGACAGTGGGGGGACCCAAGAGGAAGACCAGTTCTGCAATTTCGCCCAGCGTGCTCGGAAACTCTAGTCATCAGGTTACGGCAGGTAGAACCAACGCACCGCGGCTCACAACGTGAACAAATTTATTGGTACACCAGAGACGAGCACGAGTCAGTTGGTCTTTGAAACGGAATAGAAAACCAACTGTAAAATTATTCACTAGAATCATTTGAATTTTGAGTTGCAGGAAAAACTTGTTAATAAGGGATTTAACATCCTCGCTTAGTTTCAACGACTGTCTCTGGTGTACCAACACAGTTGTTCACGTTGTGAGTCGCGGTACGTCGGTTCTACCTGCCGTACTCTGATGACTAGAGTTTCTGACCCCTTAAGGGTCTATCGGCTAAGCAATAGGTTTCCTTTTGTAAGGTTCTTCTATCTTATGCTCTGGGTATTGGCGCTCCTTGGGGGATATTAATTGGTTCTATCAGCAAGATAGAGGGCTTCGGGACTCCTATCTTTTAGTGTCCACTTTGCATTTTCCTTTTGAGGTTTTTTGCTATCTCTTCTTAATCTTTTTTCACTTCTTTCTAAACTTGCTGTTTCTACATATGCGCAGTGTAGCCTGTGTAGGAAAACATACCTCGTACCCGTTTCCAAATTTCCAAAATCCATAATGAATGATCCCTTCTCTTCGTTCTCTTGCGATTGCCTTTGTAATAGCTAGGGTATCTTAAGCAATTTAATATAATAATGATAATAATGGTTTCTGACTCTCGCACATCTTTTAGAGCCACATTATTTATGTAGGAGATTCCATAATTTGTTGTGTGGTAAAGTAGGTAAAGTATGTATGTTCGCTCTAAATTGAACTCGCTACTCATTCCAAATGCTTGTCGATATGTACGCATGAAGCTAGTTTGAAATTTAAAACTAGTTTACTTCTGACTGTCCTTTGAGGCGTCCTTCAGCACGGTGTCATTTTTTCTCTTGTTAGCATTTATGAGCGCTCGCATACTTGAGATAATTTAACCAATGGAACGTCTTTTTGTGTTTTTCTCTAAATCTTCTGTTTAACCATTGGCATGGCTATTATGATACTTCTTATGGAGCGTATACCAACTATACTATACTACATGAGAAGACATTTTCGAAAACCAATGTTGTAGTCCATTTTATGAGTTAACTTTATTTTAAATGATCAGTCTTCTTTTTTCTTTTCGTAGAACTTGCTGTTGGCATTGTTCATTGAAAGACGTAAGTGTGTTATCTACCATTTCAGAGGCATGATCCTTTGAGAACTGTCGCAGGAAATGATCTGCGACATATATAAATCATGTTAAATTCAAAAGGTCTCGAAATCGATTTTCATTCTTATAGTGATGAATATACCGGTATTCTTTCGGCAACATTACATACCAGGAGTTAAGAAATTCTCCCCATGATAAAGGAGGCAAGTAATTTCAGGTGATCTTGTGCACGTTTCTCAGAGGGCATTTTTGGAAAGCCGACGAGACTTGCGGCGTGCGACACTCGCTGGAAGCTGAACCCGTGCCATATGCACACCTTCGGGCTCACGGACAACTACGCCGTCCTGCCGGAGCAGCCGCTCACCGTCGATGTCACAGCTATGGTTGCCAACACCATAAAGGACAAGCCGCTTATTGATGGCATGGAATGGCTCAAAAACAAGCAGGTAACGTGCAAGTATTCCTGGAAATTTTTATCACACACATACATTTCTTCTGAAGGTAATTTTTTTCAATTTTTCTATCGACGAGAGTGTGTGTACAGTGAGTACGCTTATTTATCCTTCAGGTCTACAAAGTGCGATAAAGAAACTCACAATCCGCAAGCGAACTAACAGGACCGTCGATTACGTATTAGCCTAGTGAGGATTTTCAGCATATCACGAGGAACTTGTTCACGAATTCATTCATCTTCGATTTCTTTAACTGAGCTGATTGAAAAAATACGCTGTTCATTTTAACCACGTCGACAGCAATTAGCTCATCTGCATATCTGATTGCACGCCAGACACGGAGGTGTCTCTAAATTATACAAGATGCTCTCAAAACTGTCCCAGTCATCGCCAAAACGTTTTACGTATAGTGGTAATGAACAATTAATGCAATAATTGAATTGCGATAACATTTAGCAACTTAGAAAAATATATTTACTTTTTAACTACTGTTTTCCTGAAACGTTTTTACTTCTTCACGTATTCCTAAACATGTTCACAATAACCACCAATTTTTATTTTCTTTGATTTATCCCACTCTAGCTTAGAGATTGTGTGGTACATGACATCAAACTTCTCCATTGTGGTTGCTTTAGAATGGTAGGGTTGTGTGCAGGTGAAGTACCGCGTCTTGTCTCTTGAGAGTGGCAAGGAAGTGAAGCTGAAGGTGAAGAGTGAAGCCTTCTTCTACATGCACATCGTGAACTGCTTCGAAGAAGCCGATCACCTCGTATTCGACCTCGCGACCTTCAACTCGCCTTCTCTCCTGTATCAGTTCAAGCTGGAGAACTTGCGGGTACGTATCCGGTGTTTAGTAATAACTCAATTATAAAATAGTCTGACGTCTCTTTTTATGAACATAGCTCTAATTCCAAGTGAGGTCTAATTCAAATGTCAGTGAGCTTTATGGGTTAAATATTAATTTTTTCTTGCTCTGTGATTCCTCATTTGTCTCGAAAACACTTTTTGTCAAAAAAAACTCTGGTATAGAAAGCTAGGATTTTAGTGATGTCTGGTCAATGAACTCTGAGATAATCTCCAACAGCTACATTCACAAAAGTACTCCAAACTGCGCCTGCTTTACTACACGGAAAAAATATACATTTATTTGGGTGCGGTAATGCCTTGTGTATGCAATGCTCTCCATTGTGGAAAATTTGAATTTACAGTAGCTTCAGAAAAGATAAAAGCCATGCATTGCAGCTTCCATTCGGACGTTGAGGCGTTGCAAGTCTACCCCTTTTTCAATAACCTTAGACCATAACTTAGATATTTACCCAGCCTTTAGATCTGGAGGTCATTTTTTTCAGGCTATTGCTTTCAAATTTCGAGCGTGTCGACTCAGGATTAACCATATTGTACAAAGAATATTTTTGAAGCATTACGTTAGCAATTCAGAATTGCTAACATAAATGTTAAAATCCAGCATAGCCAAGTTAATTTAACGCATGAAGTAATTTACAAATTTAATTCCTCCTGTAATTGAATGGTTTCATTGTTAATAACAATGCAGCACTCTTACAATCACGTTCTTTGCAGTGACATCGACTCAATAAGAAACATTTTCTTTGTTTATTTTGTATTCCTAGACTTGCTTGGGAAGAATAAGCGTAAAATGAGTAATCTTTATTCTCAACATAGGTTCAGTACGTGAGGTTGTATTAGTGAATGTGTTATTTAGTCTTTGAATAATCTTAAGCTGTCTAGGGTTCCTATTTCAAGCGTCCCAGAATTCACATTTAAATTCTCTGTGCTACCACTTCAACTGCCAAGAGCTACCATTTTGATTGTCCAGCGCTCACAATTTGATCGCCCTGTGCTCACAATTTAATAGCCCGGTGCTCACACTTTGAGTGCCCAGCGCTCACACTTCAGCTGTCCAGTGCTCACATTTGAGTACGTGTTCACACCCCAGGAAAAAGGAAACTCGCTGGCACAGGACGTGGACCCGGGCTGCGTGCGTCGCTTCGTCATCCCGCTGGGCGCCTCTGACAAGTCTGCGCCTGAGGAGAATCTGGTGAGACGGTTCCTCTTACTCACAAGCGAAATTTACCATAACAATTGATGAAAGATATTTATATCATTTATTTGTTCGTAAGGCAATGGTTCGAATTTGTTTAGGGATTTTTTCAGTTTCCGAATGCAATAGTTTTGGCCAAAGTTACTTCGTCGATCACTTATCATACGACATACGAATAAAAATCAAGCTTCCACTTTTAATTTCTTCAAATCTTTATAGTTTTATCATGTTTGAAAAACAGTGTTTTTACTGATGAAACAAATTTAAGATTACCGTCCCGGCGGGACTTGAGCCTTTTTCGATATCTAACTTGTGTGAGAAAAAATGATTGCGCTTCATCGCAGGTGAAACTTCCAGCAGTGAAAGCCACGGCTCATCGTCAGAAAGATGGCACCGTCTTTTTGACTTCACAGGTATGTGGTAGCTAACGATTGGATTGCTGTTATGAGATTCGACCTGATATATATTGATGTTGTGCATGTGGCTCATTTTTCTATGCACCCTGCTCGTCTTACTGTCATTTCTAAGGTGGCTGCGGGCTTCTTTTGCATTCATTTAATTGTTATGGCCCTCGTTATCGTGTCATAGTTTGTTGTTTATATTTTTGTCAAGCTTGAAAAATTGTATGACTCAAGTGTATTATCACGTATTTGCGAAGTGACTGTTATTGTGTACAGAAAAATATTCTGCGATTTTTTCATGAGGGGATAGTTCAATACTTCACCTGCTTCAATGCAAGTGTTTCCATTGGAAATATGAAAAATTATTTAATTTTTGCGTTAATACACGCCCACAAAGCAATTTCATGAATGAACAATTATTCTGCTGCACGACAGCGATAAAGGTCAAGTATTAGACACAGAGTTAATACTTTTTTGTGAAGATTGTAACATAGTTTACTTGAGTTATACTGGAAAAGTGTGATATTGATTGACATGTAATGTGTATTGAATTCTTTCATTTTAATTTTTGTAAAGCGAATGTATCAAAGTTTAAAACATATCTACGCAGTGAAATTTCACAGTAAAATTACTCAAAACTTTGGTTTTCTACATACGATGCCAAAAAATTACCGTGTACTTCACTAATCAATGGTATAACACACGATCACGGTATAACACATCTTGTCTTCACTAGACAATTACGACATAACAGGATGTCATAAACTACTACTACTCTATCTCCTCACGAGGCCTAGGATATGCAAAATGTTCAGGTTAGCTAGCTAGGTTTGTCTATCCTATGCCATGAGGACAGGCATAGGGGGAAAACTTTTAGGTTATGCAAGCTATTGGTGAGCCTTCGGGACTTCTGTACTTCGTGCATGCTTGAACTCTTTCAGTTTTCATGCTATCTTTGATATCTGTTCTTTGTCATCTCTTCCTCTACCTCTCTAACTTGCTGTTCTTCTGTCCCCTGTGTAGGAACACGCTTTGTGTATAGATTCCCCGTTTTATGCAGTCCAATCTCAACAGCTCTTCTCTTCGTTCTCTTAGATCGGTTTTCGTGTCGCTAATGTGGCTTAAACTCATCAATAAATAAATGTAACAACTACTCCATTTTATCTCCTGCTATTCTAGACTACCCTCAATATAAAGGACATATGCCTTTCATTTTACAAATAAACATGATCATAAATATGTACCTTGTCATATCTCCAATCAATCGTGAAGACAATACGAATTTAAACAATCATTCATGTGTAATAGTAGGATGAATTTCGCTGCTCAAAAGGCAACAGCAAAAGGCAAGGCAACTGCACAGTCTAATTGATGTATTTTTTCCCCCAAACTCGTACGATCTTCTCTGGAAATCAACTGATACATTATTATATAATGATGTGCCTTAATGCATCCAAAACATGCGGGATTTATATCCGGTAATTCCTACTCAGTCTTCCCGACAGCGGAACTCTGTGAGTGAGGATCGTGCTCTGTAGAGGCAAACGCTTCTTTACTTTATGCACTCCTCAGAAATGTGACTAATCTTTATAAATGAACTCAAACTTAGTTAACGCTACATGATCATCTCTATCCCTGTTCACTCGAGTACAATGCATGTTTCGTACACAATTCATTTACCCTCCTATATTGCTTGGAAGTACAACTTACAGGTCCATTGTACACATTCTTCCTTTTATTTGAAACTGTAGGTTAGACTCGACATTGGGTTGACACAATTGACTCAGTCACTCAAGTGTAGCGCCGTTTCCCCATTGTAGTACTGTTGTGATACGACCGCTACTTATCAGTCTCCTTTTTATTTTATATTTCTACCGTACGAACTGTAAGATCAATTCAATGTGTCTAATAAATCTTAACCGTTTCTCTGATGCATTTCATAAATAACATTTCTCTAATTGACGCTATTTCGACTGTCACAGAAATTGAGCAACGTCGCTTACGAGAACCCGGCGATGAACCGAGCGTTTGAACGCAAACCTTACTCATACTTCTACGGCATCTCCGGCGACATGACGAGCAATAGAACTTCGGTCAGTTCATCCTACGGGTACTATATAGTAATTAAATTTGTTAATTTTTATCTACACTAGTCCCTGTTTGAATCTTATTTATATACACGTGATGGTGTTTGTGTAAATAATATCGAATTTTTTGCCCATTATCCAGGTTGGTAAGGTGAACGTGAAGACGGGAGAGGTGACCACTTGGGCTGTGCCAGACGACGTGTATGCAGCGAGCTTGGCCTTCGTCTCGAGACCTGGAGCGACGGTTTGTAAAATAATTTCATCCTTGTAAATGTCGATACACTCACACCATCCATGGAAATAATGTGTTAACCAAAGGAATTCTGTAAAGTAATGCTCCACTGGACGATTTCTGGCAGCGCAACCCTCTTGGTGATTGCCAACAGCAGTAAACGCCAGTGTAAATGAAATTTAACCCTAAGTACCCGACGAAATAGAACATATTGCTAGATTTCAGACAACTAACGATTGGGAACAAATTCAGATCAGGCATCCGAGTGCTACGTTTTTGTAACTTGTGTTATTGTAAAATATTTCATAAAATTAATGCCAAAGAAATTAAATTTATGTATGCAGAAATATTGATCTTTGACATATACACATTATTCAGTTTCTATTACTTCGGTGCAAATATATCCAAAAATTTGAGATATTAAATTAAAATGAGAAAAAGGAAAATAAATAATATCATGTAGCGGGAGTGATATTAGAATTATGGTTCGAATCAGAATCAATGCTGACAAACACTAAACATTGAATAGCAAAAAACTACACACGGTGATTATCGCCAACTACCTCATTTCGAGCCCGAGATGATTATGCCACGGCCTTTCATTCGAGATGCACTGTCAAAGAACAGCCGATTCCTGACTTTCTCGCATTATCGTCATTGATAGCTCCACTATTGCAAACGAGCAATACAAATAGTTTTTCAGCTTCTTAATCTAAAGAGAGGCAGTGAGTTAGTGAGTGAAGTGCAGCTCTATGAGTAGAAGCTCTCCCTCTTTAATCTCTTCAACCCGCCTTATTCGTTTTTTACTTTCACCCGAGTGGCTGTACAGACCGGTGAAGATACAGCGAGGGCCGAACTGTGATCGAACAGAGGTCTTTATTGTCCAAAATATGATGCTTAACTCCTCGCACCACGGATATACAATGTGAAGGCCACAGAAATGAGGTTGATTTTATTATTTTCAATGTTTTCTGATAACGTAAAATTTTTCCAGTATTCAATCAGTAGCTTGTTCATGAAAATCATTTCTGATTTTATTTAGTAACGATCGAAAGTGTCCAAACTCCAGAGTGTGTATTTCCAATCCGATATTTTATGTTCCACTCAAGGTGCTTACGTGTATAGAAATAATTATTCAATGATTCGTTATTCTACGATTAATGTTATTATTGTGGGTCTGCGTGAAAACCCAAATCTGGGCATTAGCTTGAAAAAGCTTGGAGAATTAGAGGGCTCAATGCTGTAATTAAAATTGCGGGCATGGAAATACTACAGACAAAAAAATTAGGACGGATGGAGAAAATTTCGATGCTGCAGGAGTCAGTATACAGTGAAACATAGGAGCTCCTGGAAGCTAATTAGCAAACGTAAATTGCGTGTTCCATCATGTTAATGAAGTAAAACTCCTGGGAGAACCGTAAATAGTGTTAATCATACCAACAAAGTGGAAAAAATGACAATTTGATTTCCTTCATTCAGTATATAAGCCATTCAATGAAGTTGACTCATTACGTCCAGTACAGCGTGCATGTGGTTAGGGAGGCACCCCACAGTCCGAATGGATAAGTGTGCGAGCAGATATAGGTCGGTGAATTAGGTTTGACTGTATGACAAGCCCTTATAACAAAAAAATGTGTAGGTACATTAGAGCGTGAAAGTTTTACTCAAATTGACACTGGCTCATGTGTTCTGACAGGCGTAATTTGAAACATAATCTGATAGTATTATTATCGACAAGCCGTGTAAGAACAACACGGATGTACATATATCTGATCTTGACAACTCCTTCGATGTAAGCTAATGTATATACTACAGCAAGTGAAAGTCACCTTTTGAAATATCTTGTACGAAGAACATTAGGAAATATAAAAGAGGGAGAGTATACGAGTATGTTTGAGCAGGCAGAAGATGACGGCGTGGTGCTGGTGCACTGCCTACACAAGGAGCCTCGCCAGGTGCTGCTGGCGGTGCTGAGCGCAGCTGACCTCACAGAGCTCGCTACCGCCTCCTTCGCACTCAACTGCGACGCGCCCCGCGCTCTGCACGCTATCTACAAGCCGTAAACTCTTTGTGGTCAAAGTAATATTAAATTTCCATTTTAGTTTCGACATTATCCAATCTTTAGGGTCTGAAATTGTTCTCTTTTCATGGATTTAACCGTTTTTTAATAGTTTTGTGCATGAACCGCGTTGTATGACGAAGCAAACACGGAATTTTCAAATCTTTCAAATCCATGACATCAAAATGAAATGAAAACGTTCTACTTTACAATTGCTGTGAAAGCCAATGATAAGACAACTAAAACGTAAGTATCGTATTGATTGATATAACCTCCAGACCCCACTACGACTGACGGTCCATTCGCCGATCATGATGATCGAAGCAGAACCGAACAGCGTAATCAGCGCGGCGCGTCTGACTGTTACGGCAGCTTCATTGTTCTCGACTTTGCTTAACGCTTATGGTTTCTGGCCCACTTCATACTTAGAAGGAACGCCAGGGATTTTTATTTTTCGTATTTACGTATTTAGTTATCTTCCTTAGCAGTGTATCTAACTTTAAAACATGTGGCGTTAGCATTTTCTTCTTATTCCATAATTATTCAAAAAGGAAATCGGGATCGTCTTGATGAGAGAAAGTGTGCTTCCTGTGTGGGTTTTTTTGGTGAGCATGAGAGATTCATTGCCCACCAAAACCTATGTAATTAAACTGTAGCTTACTGTATCGAAAAAAAGGGCTATACTGCGTACTATTTTTTTTTCAGTTTGAGGGAAAAGGTTCTGGACCCACACAGTGTACTATCCGATTTTTTATCGACTCTATCGTAAACCTTTTTTAAACTGCATATCAGCCTAAAATTTAGATTCTTCGATTTTTTCATACGTGATTTGAATAGCAGTTTCCTTCTCCGTAATATAAACTGCCCTGGGAAATTTTGTGCGGCAAGCTGTAAAACGATTTAGATTAAACGAGTTTTTCGAAAATGCGCTGTTTAAACCCTACAATATTGTGAATGATGAATTTCATGCAGTTAAATGAGCAAACACTCTAAGAAGATCAAGAATGGGGTTCTATATTAAAATAGAACGACGCGATATATAATGTGCACTATAGAGAATGAATACCCTAATACATTTCACAATATTTTGAAATATTAAGAACTTCCCGGAAGTCTTCGACAGTTCTGAATAATTCATTTTCCAAAAATTTTCAATAGATTTAACTTTTGGTTAATATAAAAAATTTCAAAACAAATTATTTCAAAAACGTCGAAAAAATTGTAGAAAACTCCGGAAAGAATACGGGAAATTTAAGAAAATTGAAAAAAGTTTAACTTCTTCAATAAGTTTCGAGAAACATGTGATGAAATGTATTAAAAAGTTAATTTAAGCCTCCCTAATCACAACAAAGGTGTTCCAAATGAAAAGGATGATGGTACGATTTATTATAGAGTCAAGGAAACGAGAAATCTATGAAAATACAAATTCCTGCACAAGTTAGGCTGCGCATAGAACCAGTAAGTTGAGATGGAAGCTTATGAAAGAAGATTAAAGTTGAAGACGAAAGTATTAGGCAACACACAAAATAAAACTATTTTAGTAAGATGGCGTACATAGCCTTCACCACAGAACCTCACATTTTTGCCACGGAAGAGCTAATTCCCATAGATTCAATAAATAGTTGTATGCCAAGGAAAGACAATGCCGAAGATATTACACAGATTAGATTAGATGTTAGTTCATTTAAACCTCCCTAACCCCAGCAAAGGCGTTCTAAAGAGGGGAAGGAGGAAGGTACCATTTAATCAGGAAATAAGGAACGTAGAATCTATAGAAAAGGTGCATAGAAACAGTAAGTTGAGAAAGAAGTTCATGAAACAAGATAAAAGCTGAAGAAGAGAGTATTAAGTTCTGAAAAACAGGACAGCAGTGAACCGAAAAAAGATGGTCCTCAACATAACAAAAACATTTCATTGCAACAAAAAGGAAGGCCTATTTAACTCTCAGCTCGGGACCTTACATTTCCGTCCAGGGAGTCTTAAAATATAATATTCAAACGATTATTGAATTGATTACTGAATCTCGAGATACAGTCACTGCAAAAAAAATTCGGACCTACCCGGTGAAATGGTATGGAACCGAGGTACGCATGTTTTTTGAGATGAGCAGGCTACGTAGTCGGTTGCTGTCGTTGGCGACATCTGGCGTCTTTCGTTCGAGTCCCGGCGCTGGTGGCGATTTTCTCCGTTTGGGTATACGATAAAAAATTTTAAGCACAATACCCCACTCTACCCAGGTGTCTGATTTGGGTACCGGTCTTGACCGGGGGAAAGCGTCATGGCGTCCTAGTGTTAGTTATAAGGCATTTGAAAAACCAATGTACAAGGTGATATGTATCAGGCTTGAATTGGAAATAAAGCATCCGTAGATGCCGATGTTTGTTTCTCAGCGAGTCTGTGGACCATATGATGGAATGCCTGGCGACTCAGCGTTGTTTGAGAGGCTGAGGGGGATTTTGGAAAGGTTTTTCCCAGACCATTGTACCCAGGATTTTGAAGCTACAGCTTTTCTGACCTATGATTTGCCTCCAATGCTTTAAACATGGCTCACAAATATTTATCCCAAGAAGAGATAGCTAGGATTTTGGCCTGTAGACAGGAAAATGTGTCAATTAAAGAGATCGTCATGTGTTTTGGCCGGGCCAAGTCTACAGTGATGGCGGCAGCTCGCGGCCTCTGACCCCACGTCTGTTCTGAGCACGAACTCATCCCTGGACACCCTCGAAAGACTTCTAAGGTAACTGACAATCTTCTACAAAGAGAAGTAAGGAAAAATCTAAGGGTTACTGCTGCGGGTAGGTTCAAATCTTTTTTACAGTGACTAATGAAATCAACATTATCTATTTATCCGATTCCTTAGAAAATTATCGTTTGATACGACTTGAAGTCTGGTATTAGTTGGAAAAGCAACGATGAATCAATGGAAAGTAAATTGGATTTACACGTCAAGGAAATAATGACGGAAGGAAAAGATATGTTCGACATGAACAAGAAAATAAGCACAAACAATAATAGGATGAAGAGAAGCAAACCCACGGGGAAATAAAAACACACAATCCTTCTGGGAGCGCTAATTCCCACAGATACAATAGTTGTATCCCCCTGAGGGGAGAGCCATCATAGAACGTCAATTTCCAAATGCCACAGTGGACACATAGCCGCTTATGACACCTACGATCAGAGATAAGAATTCCACTTGCCCTTCAACGGTAAGTCCCAAGATGAACTGAATAAATAGCAAATAATTTCAATGAGAGGCACGCGACGCGTCCGATAATCAAGGTATAAATGAAAGGCAAAGATACAACATTTTTCGCAGTAAAGAAGTTGAAGTTTTAAGATCAATCTCTGACGAAGTGATGGCTACTATCGAGACATTTGATGCAAGATATTGACCCTAGTTCCAGCCCAAGTCAGTTTTCACAGAACTTTGTAAAAACGAGTGTAACCACAAGGTCTTAAATATTCCACGCACCGGTGGATAAAACTTGGTTGTAATGACAGTGGCTCGACAGTAGAGCAGCGAATTGAAACTACCAACTGAGCCTTAAGCAACCAACAAATTCAATGAGAGCACATTTATCCAAGAATACGCTGGAGACCAACGGAAAGGGCCTCATAAGAAATAGATATTGCTTGGTTATAAAGACATTGAAACAATAAGATGCCATGTTTGTCGCTTTTTAAAACGCAACGACACCATTGCAATTTCTCTACTAATTTTATTATTTCGAGCACGATGTTTCAACATCACAAGTAACTCAAGTCCGCCGCTGCTTTGAAACTTTGCTTAGTACCTAGATTAGTTTAGATTAGTCGTTAGTTTTAGCCTCCCTACCCGCAGCAACAAATGCGATCCAAAGAGAGGAAGGAGGAAGGCACCATTTAGTATGGAGTTAAGGAAACGCGGAATCTACGCAGAAAGGGCATAGAAACAGTAAGTTAAGAGAGAAAATTATGAAACAAGATCAAAGTTGAAGAAGGAAGTAGAAGGTGCTGAAAAACAGGACAGCAGTGAACCGAAAAAAAGGTGGTCCGTAACAAAACAAAATCCTATTCTACTGCAACAAAAAGAAAGCCTACCTAACCTTTAGCTTGGGCCCTCACATAGTCCCCCTGGGAGCGCCAATTCCTGCTTAGTACCTAGCTTTTGCAGCTCGATTTTTTCTCACCCCATTAATAATAAGAGGATTCAGATTGTTCAATATTGAAATTTACTCAATGATTGAGTCGAAAATGAAATGAGCATAGCTGACTGGTCTCACCACTCCTCCAAAAGAAACATTAACATTACAAGACATGCGAACCTACAGAAAATTAAAGTCCACGTTATTGTTTGTATTTTCAAACGTGAAGAACCAGTCGTATGAAGAACATCCACGAGTCCCAAGCACTCTTTCAAGGCAAGAGCGGATGAGCTCTTACCATAAGTACAGGGGTTGGACAAAATAGTGGAACACCTAACATTTTCGAATCATAATCTTTGAACATGTTATAAACAATCAAAACATGACATATTCCAATATTTCATTTTTTGCAATTGTAGCTATTTTACATTTTATTAAATTTAACGTTTTTTCGAAGAGCTCTAAACGAAAAATTAGGTTATATCCTTATAAAATAGCATACCTCTCTTACTTTCAAAGAGACCAAATTGTTGGTGCTCGTATGGCAGGTGCTAGTGTAACGGAAACTGCCCGAATGCTTGGCGTTTCAAGAGGTACTGTCAAAAAACGAAATGACTGCCTTTGAAAGAAAGAAAACCGTCCTCAGCAGAGCACAGGTCTGGCCGAAAGTCGAAGTTGTCTGAGAGAGATCGTTGGACTCTAAATCGAATTGTTAGAGAGGGTCACAAGAACACAGCTCTTAAAATCACCGTAGACTTCAATGAAAACCTACAGAACCAAGTTTCCATAAAAACTATTCGTCGGCAGCTGCGCAAATCTGGATCGTATGGAAGAGCTACAATTAGTAGTAGTAGTAGTAACATGGGTTTGCTAGCGCTTCAGTTATTCAAACCATGTCGCACCGAAGGTCACATAATTTAATCAGTATCAGGCTTTTCCGACTTACCACGTAAGATGGACATCAACATTATTTGAACATTGAAAATTATATGATCATGATTATAGTTACAACTCGAGATTATAATTGTCTCGCCATTGAAATTTTTGTACACACTACGGTACATTCGAACACACTTGGCAGCCAAACCCCGTAGGGGGTTTCAGCTGCCCACCCATTATGGCCGGACGCCTTACCCACGCTGAAACCCCCGAGGTGCCAACGCAGCGCGTCCGGCCATATTGCAGTCTCATCTACAACCTTCCAAGACGATATCACGCCCGGCTATAGAGCGTTACCGCGCGGCTTCCTGTTAAAACATCCTTCACGCAGCCACGAAGATTTGGAAAATTGAGTTAAATAACACAAATATTGCAGGACTCACCAAGAACTGTACAACTGAAAAAGAATTAAACTTTATAAATCTTTTCGAAGTTCTCAGTGTACAATGGCACTATAATTTGTTCACAAGAGACGAGTCAGAGAGGTAACTAATAAGTCGCCAATGATTAAATGTCCACGAGTCGGTTCTCCCAACATTTTACATAAGACAAAAACAGAGTCAGAGCTGCAAGTAGAAAACCTCTGTCAAAGACAAACGTTTCGAAGCATTTAGAGTGGTGTAGAAACCACCAAAATTGGTCCGTCGAGCAGCGGAAGAATGTTATTTTCTCTGATGAATCATTGTTTACCTTATTTCAAGGTGTTTCAAGGTGTTATTATTTAACACCTTATTTTCAAGGTGTTTCTATTATTTTTTCGAACCCCTGTAAATACGAGCTGACAGTAAAAGAATAATGGGTTGAATATGTATACATGGGTTGCTTTGTTGGATAAAGAGTGGGTACCAGCAGTCTCGTGCTGATGCTACAAAAAAGGTTACTGTTCACTGTTTCTGTTGAAAAATTGTTATTTATTCAAATCTTGAGTTTGAACGCATTAATCATCAATGTGGGATGAATAATAAAGGTGACTATACGATGTAAAACTAATTAACGTCAGATGCAATTGCTTCAATAGTTTATATTAGCTTGCATAGGTTATGTTAGTTTAAGCCTCCCTAACCGCTACAAAAAAAAAAGCGTATCGAAGAGAGGAAGGAGGAAGGCACCATTTAGTAGGGAATTAAGGGAACGCGGAATCTCTGCAGAAAGGGCATAGAAACAGTAAGATAAGTAAGAAGTTCATGAAACAAGATCAAAGTTGAAGATGAAAGTAGTAGGTGCTGAAAAACAGGACAGCAGTGAACCGGAAAAAGGTGGTCCTTAACAAAACAATAAAACATTTCATTTAAACAAGAAGAAGGCCTACCTCAATCTCAGCTCGGGCCCTCGCACATTTTCCCGCTAGGAGAGCTAATTCCCATAGATACAATAGTTGCATCCCCCTGAAGGGGTTGTCCACTTCAATAATGATTAAAAAGCCTGGGCCTATCGAAGTTTTTACAGAAATCCGAATATTAGGAGCCAATACATGAAATTTTAATAATCCCGTGCTCCAAAAAATAACACACACTAGTAATCTTGCATATTAAGATCCTGCACTTAAAGGACCACCACCAGTGGGCAATAATTGAGGGAGTAACATGAGAAGTTTTTACAATGTATTAAGTGAGAACTCTACAGGATCATGAAGAGCACTGGTACAGACGAGACCGCAAAAACGGCCTTGCTAGTATTCTTACCGTTTTTTACGGCACTAAGACTCGACAATTGAGTAGTTGAGAGGGCTAGAGAAATGCGATACCGTTGAAATGCTGAAAATCTGTTTCAGCAAGCATTGTCTGGGGCATGAAAAACTACGACAGGTGGGAAATATGCACACTTCACTTCCCAAATAAGTTGACAAAATATTCATCGGAATAAAAAGCTCAGAAAATGAGTGGGGCTCACTTACTGAAATCTGATTCTTTCAGGAGCGTCAGCGACAGACCAAGATTCGAAAATTTGGGTTGATGAACGGGGAGAGATTTACGCCGAAAACACAAATTCTACATATCGCATTAATGAGATCCGGAGAATGAGTTACGCACACATACAGACCAATACATAGACATGTATACCACTTGAAATAACAGCCCATGAATGAAGTGAGATAATTTAGTTCACGCTTGTCATGTACGAGAGCGCGGTCATTTCCACACGTTCTCGTAACTCAGTGCTCAAAAGAAGCGGCCGTCAATCAGCATCGTCTTCACTTGGCTTGCAGCGCCAGCGCTGGGCAAATATATCGATCTAACCTAAATTGCGTTTAGGGTAAATATCCAGCGAGACACGGTGCAGGTTTGCGCAGCCACACGGCAGCCTCTGCTGCCATTCAAGATCTAGCAGCAATCTGTCCTCACACGAACGTCATTATGTGGACCATACTGCGCCGATGTCAGCGTGTGTACAACAGTTAAGAATAAAAACCAGCTTTTTGTTTTAAAGAAAAAATCCCATTTAATGTTGCCGCATTTTCTCCACAGGCTAATCACACTGCAGCAACGCACAGATGACAAAATAACATTACTCTTATGGGGGTTCAAGCGTTTTTATTTCAAAGGAGCTGCCAAAAAATCATAACAGCCTCATACGGTGTGATTGATTTTGTGAATAACTAATCACTCGCCTTAATAATAAATTGCCAAGAAAATGAGAGTCGGTTACAGAACGAGAGTGCATTTCTTCTGGAAAGCCAGTACACAATCAAGAGCAAGCATCATAACTTTATTGCCACATGCCTCGAAACAAGTCACCACCACGAGCATGAGTCAGTCACGCTTCGGATAGTCACATCTGTCTTCACACCTGTTGCAACACGCAGGAGAGTTGCATACTTACCTATAATAATAAAGCAGTTAATGTACAGGCTACGTATCACATGAAATAGGTCGAGATTGGTTAAATTAAAGTAGGGAGTGCACAGGCACTACACCAAACTAACTCCCAAGCTCACATCAGCATCTCTGACCAGAAATAAAGTTCTAAAAAAAGCTGGCCGCACCATTTTCCTTGAATTTTGCACACGCAAATTTTACCAGCTCATCCAAAAGCTCCGCGACTCGTCAGAATGGTTAAAAATCCTTTCTTGAAAGATCATTCAAAGATAAATTCCAAGGCTCATAAACATGAGATTAGATTAGATTAGATTATTAGTTAGTTTAAGCCTCCCTATCCGCAACAAAGCATAAACATGAGGGAACAGTACGCAAAACTACATGAATCATTGAGATTACACACGAGGAATTACGCCAGTGATGAAATTAAAATCTCCTTAAACGCACTACTCCTGCATAAGGAAGTTGAGTAATGACCAGAGATCAGAAATTAGATGTTGGCTTGAGCCTCTCTAACCACAACAAAGGCGTCCCAAAGAGAGGAAGAGGAAAGCACCATTTAGTATGGAGTTAACGGAACGCGGAATATATGCACAAGGTGCACAGAAACAGGGGCTGGGAAAGAAGTTTATGTAACAAGATAAAAGCTGAAGGAAGTAGTAGATGCTGAAAAACAGGACAGCAGTGAGCCGAAAAAAGATGGTCCGTGACAGAACAAAAACCTATTTTGAGTATTCCAACAAAAAGAAGATCGCCCTAACCTTTAGCTCAGGATCTCAAATTTTCCCCTTGGGTGTGCTAATCCCCATAGATACAATAGTTGTATCCCCCTGAGGGGACCAAAATTCGAGTCTTTCAATAGCTCCATTAGCAGCTCCAAGACCAAAACGCCCACGAACGGTAGCTCTTTTTAAGCATTGTCCATACGCGTGATGACACCATTGCATGATGGGAGAACCTTACAGTTTCAGGCGCAATTATTAATTTGAGACACCTCGGGGACCGTGCGTAAGGATCATAATCAAACCAAACGTTCTCGGCCGACGCTTCATTTGGTCTGCAACTCGACCACGTGAATTGCATTCATTATTCACACATCACCTGCTTCAGAGCTTGGGAGTTACATAAGCTCTCGCTGTACCACAACTAAATTAAAAAATAACTGCTCAAGATACAATAGGAACTCATTATAAAATTTACGATTAATTCTACAGTACGGATACAACAAAAACTATTTAATACTAAATTCCACACAAAAACTGCAGGAGCTCACTAATAAGAGGATTCAGATTACCGTCATACTCTTGAGACGACTCAATATTCGGAGATAGCAAGCGCCACTAAATTTAAACTCCGCCAATGAGCCACAAGGAATCTTTGGACCTGTCCGAATTAGCCCATAGCCTTCTCTAGCGCTATTGCAGAACAGCTTGCAGTGTTACTAATAACTAGACAACAACACAGGGGGCACGTAACCAATTCACAGATTTTTAAAGAATAAAATGACAAAATACCTCACTGCAGATACACATATTTGGAGAAAATATTTCAAATGTTTCTCTTGTAGAGCATGGTACAAAAAATACCAAATAGGATTGCAGCCAACCACTACGCGGGACTTACTGCGCCAGTGCAATAAAGTTGGTAACTTTATAATGGCCCACAGTCATCTCTTTATCACCAAATCCTCTGTAAGCTCTCATTCGTTAGTCATTTTGCATCTGCACTCAGATACGTTCACTCAAAGTATTTCAAAAATTAACTAACTGTATAAACCCAATAAGAAGAAAGATTAGCATAAATAAGTGTAGAAAGTTTTAAATAGCAAAGGTGAGTGTAAGAAGCGGTCTTCGAAAACAGGTAAGGTAAGTGCTCAGGCAAGCACAAACAACCCAGTGAAGTCAAACAGCCACGCAGTATGAGCAGTCGCATGCACATGGAACAGACCAACCAAATGGAGTACCACATTCTACTCACGGTCGCACAACCCCAAATCAATGCACAAACTCCGCTGCCCGATGTGCACCCGAACATGTCAGGGAAAGGGGACCAAACACTCGGCAGTGGCGCCCTCCTGCCAGTTGTCAAGATTAACATCTGCTTCTTAATCTCATAAGGTCTTTTTACGCTCAGCATCGAGCATTGTCTTAATCAACTCAATGTTTTAGAGCAAAGAACAGGTGAACAACAGCGGTAACGCCATTTACCAATTCCAGTCACAAAATGACCACGCAACTGAACTGGGAAGTGTCCAAGTGCGGTAAGCGTCCAGAGTATCTCATCTGCAGTATACTTGGTCATGTGAGGCAGAGAGAGTTTGCTCTAGTCAAGCATATGATCTGAGATGCTTTCGAAACTGCAAAAGCCAAGACAGACTGACCACAAAACAGGCCTTTAAAACGTTCAAAAATCATACGTGATTGCAGCGCATGAAATGCCTCACATTAAACGCCCTCCAACGGCATGAATTGTTATCGCCAAATTTCGCTGGCTGTCAGCGCAATTTAGGCGTGAGAAGCTGCACCAGGCGCAGGCAGGTCTCCGGTGCTCGTTCGAGGCGTGCATGACAGATGAGCCAACACCACGGAAGAGGAAACAAGGTAGGATCATTTCTATGGGAGAAATACACTTCTTCCTGTTCGGCTAGCCAATAGAAAGGCTTTATTTCAAACAAACTTTATGACGTCACCAAAACACCATGTTGTTAGGCCAATAGTGGAGACAGATTTGGGAGTAGCAGTGCTACCAGAAGCAATATGAGCGCTGCCATTAGTTCGTTGCCGTGACGTCAGCAAACCCACACAGTCGACGAAAAAAAGACTGGTTTGATCCTACCTTGTTTCCTCTACCGTGGCCAACACCTCGCCTGCCAGCCAGCAGCCCCGTGTCTAGTGCAGGGTGTATGCCTTGCTAGTATGACTAGGTCACGAAAAATAAATGACTACAATTAACGCAGCAGAGAGTTGTTGACTACAATTAACCTGCCGCTAGTAAAATAATGAACCAAACGAATCAGTTTCGATCAGAAAAATGATAGAAGGGAAAAACTGTGGAAGAGCAAGAAATACATATGCACCGCACACTAGAATAGATCAGTAACTCACAGTAGGTTACGTTATCGTTAGAGATTACTTTACTAACACACAATAAATCAATAAAATAAGGACTTACACTGCATAGATAATATCAATTCTCATTGACAAAAGCAGACACAAATAGTTTGGCTACTTTAAGCACGGTTACCAAAAAGTGTTTAATTACAAATAAAATTTACTTCAAGGCAAACAATGCCCGGCCGTGGGAGACGGAGGTGCTACCAAGGGTCTTCAGAACGCTCTCCAGCCACTACACAACTCTAGGTCAGCTCGGCAACACGCTACACAAATGCTGTCGTAACACAATAAATGTAGATTCCATACAACAGTTCATACACAAAATGATTTTTAAATACTCGTACCAGACCAGCGGTCAACATATTACAGGAGAAATATAATGCAGGACAAGTACTCGACACAGAAGTAATAAAAATAATGACGAAATGAGGAGTAAGCAATTACTATAAGGATTATATAAGAATAACTCAGCGCAGATGGAAGATTCAATTCAAACTTGCGAGTCAGCTAAAACATACAACTTATTTGATAAATAAGATTCAATTCTATCACACTACTCCCAAGTTATTTCAGTGACACATTAGCTTTGAGGTAAACCACCTGGAAGGTTTTTTCGCAACTAGGTTATTTGATAGAAAAATGGGAGTTCTTCGAATTACACACGTAAAATGAAATTTATTCATGCTAGATTTTAGAATGCCTGAACGATACAGAAACATAAACAGACAAATATGGCGACTGATGTTACATCCAGGCACATCGGCACCCACTAAGTGCTCATATCTTGACACAAACTCATCATTTCCTTCTGTCCGTTCTGACGGACAACAAACCAGTCACGTACCTCTGAACAATCCCAACCTAAGTTCAAAATCTTTGATAACTGAAGAAGAAACAAAGAAGAAACTGAAGAGAAACTTTAGCATTCGGGAGATATTGAATGCTACTCTGAGAACATGAACTTTTTTACTTTCGTAGTTAAGCGATTAAAAAATGTAAAAATCGTTCAAATTTAAGGGAAGAACGCTTGACTCGGCGTTGCAGACGTCATTGAAACATTCACACACTTCTTGTGTGAAAAACAAACATATTCGATTAGAACACAAGTATTGGAGTAATGTAAGCCCAAAAATAGCAAAACACTGCAGTAAGCGAAGAGCTCAGCAATACTAATTTACCCTGCATTAACTCCTTCACACCAAGGCTCCAGGACAGATTAGCTACACACTGCTCAGACACGAATCTATCCGACACTTCAGAGGCAACAACTTCAATACACAGTAAAGAGCAAACATGCCTCGTTTTCCTTAGGAATCTGAAGACAGTTTGGTGAACTGCCACACACCAAGTTCCTCACCCAAATGTGCAAGACGTGACTGTAGGGTTGGTGGAAAAGACCATTTTGCCGTCGCCTGCCGCTCATTAGCAGATAAAAGTAGCACAGCATATTATACGAGCAACTGAAGGCTAGCTCACAGCATCGCACAATATCGGCAAGTGAATTACTCGTCTTCGGTATCAGGATGACCAGACTTGTACGCATGCGTGTGATTCGACGCCTCCTACATGTCAGAAAGATCTCTGCACTCGTCTGCTTCACAGGCAAGTTCTGATAGTTGCGCCACTGAAGAGGGTGGAGCCAAAGCAGGTATAAGTAATCAACCACTTGTATTTTTCAGCTAAAAATAAAACTGTCTTCCTCCTTTGTTGCACTTCTCTTACTTCCACAACACTATCTCTGTAAATCTGGAAGCTTTGAAGCAATTCTTGTCTACAATGACCTACACTACAACTGAAACTTCCTATAAATCTACTATGTACAGATTACATAAGTACAGAGCGTGTAACCAATATAATGCACGCCACAACAATGGCGCGTAGGAAATTATGAAAAAAGCAAGCAATCCCAGAAAAGGCGACAAATGCGCTGCTAAGCTCGGAAAGCACCTGGCGCAACAACGTGAGGCAGTCAAAACGTCCTCAATGCAAAGCATTGCGATAAGTTGCAGCCCCTGCAGCAATTTGGGTAGCACACCGGGACACAAAATTGATAACTAATTACAGCAAATAAACTAACAAAATGCAGCTATAATAAAGGAAGGTGTCGTTAATGGACTATATTAAAATACAAAAATGAAGAACAACTCATCTTTTCCAGCAAAAATGGAAAGCACACTGCCTATTCGGAGATTAACTATAAAAAATAGGTATTTAATCTAACAAATTGAAAAGCACAGAGTAAGCGTGAAAAGTTTGGTTCCGTCAATGTTAATGCCATCAATCGAATGCGGGGAGAGCCATATTGCAGAGAATACAAGAAATTATCTGATGCAGACACCAAATAGGGACTCATTTTTACACACATTATTTTTGGGTAAGAAATTTTACTCTCAAATGCACTACAGAAATTCTGCAGCACCAGCTAATTCCAAAGTTACTTTCTTAATTACTGTAACAACCTCCGTCTACGCCCACGTACGTTTCTGCACCCGCGCAATTGTTTGTTACCATCACTGATAGTCGCAGGTACTAGTTTTGAAATGCTGGCAATGCCGTAAAAGGGGAATGGTGAAATAAAATACACAGTACGATGACATAACCAATAAAATAGAAGCACCCTAGAATAAATTTACCGAGAGTTAGTTTATCAGTTTTGTAGATTAGATTAGTTGTTAGTTTTAGCCTCCCTACCCGCAGCAACAAATGCGATCCAAAGAGAGGAAGGAGGAAGGCACCATTTAGTATGGAGTTAAGAAAATGCGGAATCTATGCAGAAAGGGCATAGAAACAGAAAGTTGTGAAAGAAGATAATGAAACAAGATCAAAGTGGAAGAAGAAAGTAGTAGGTGCCGAAAAAGAGGACAGCAGTGAACCGAAAAAACGTGGTCCTTAACATAACAAAACATTTTATTTCAACAAAAAAGAAAGCCTACCTAACTCTCAGCTCGGGCCCTCACATTGTCCCCCTGGGAGCGCTGATTCCCATAGATACAATAATTGCATCCCCCTGAGGGGAATCAGTTTTGTATTTTAGAGTGGACTGGAACGCAGTAATAATTGAGTCGTCAATATCAAGCGTTAACTCCAACTTGTAGTACACTGTATCAAATTAGGCCATTGCTTCTTCTAAGTTGTAGCTCGAAATTCAAGAACTAGACCCAAAATACGTGAGATCTTTGATAGTTTCTCTGACCGATGCTTCTCACAGATGAGTTGCTTCACTCACCAAGGAAAGACTGATAGTATACATTATTTAGCAATGGAATGATCCTTTTTCATGCTTCAGGGTTTTAATCCTCAAATTCAAATGGAGATTGAAGGGAAAGCTAATGGGTGAATTGGTTACAACGAGCCACAGGCTGTAACAATAGGTTCAATCAAATGGAGATTGAAGGGAAAGCTAGTGGGTGAATTGGTTACAACGAGCCACAGGCTATAACAATAGGTTCAATTCCAACACAATATGTCTCGTTTATAAAACGACTCAAAGTTTAATACTAGTCATAATAAACAGAGACGATGAAGGAAAATGCAACCATAAGTGTAGACAATCCGAAGTTGATTCGTGGGGAGATTTTCAGTGAAATCTAAGGTACTATGGGCTATTTAGGACAGGCAGATTATATCTACTAGAAGTCATACATACTGATAGAGAGTCAAAATGAATTTTTTTGTCATTACTACCCAATGTTAGGTGTCCATATCAACTCAAATAGAGATTTAACATGGAAAATTTTAACTGAAATTCATGTTGAATAGCAAAGAATTTCAAATGCAGAATATCTGTGCAATTACTTGTAATATCTTTGTAGAATGATAGCGTTCAAACAGGTTTTTTTTAAGACCCTCTATGGCAAAGAATAACGGCAAAATGTGCAAAAGTGTGCACGAATGCGCGCTTTACAATGTTTATCAAATTCTGAAACCAAATATGTAATCAGAATGCAAATTGTGTTACTCAAGAAAAGTTATGACGAAAAGAAGATAGAGCTTGTAATGAACATGATGATCGCAAACTGGCCTATTACAAGCAGTTTTTAACAAGAACGTGTATCTCACGAACTAGCAAACTTTTACAAAATCTGAAATTGAAGCTGATTTTAGTTTTGAAAGTACAATGTGTCGTTAGAAGGACATCACTCTACAGCCTCTGGCGCTAATTTTTTTTTAGTTTTACCATTTTTTTTTTAAATTTGCCATATTTTTTGCTATCGAGGGTCTTAAAGTTAAGTGAATTAAAATAATTCATAATTGAGTTTAAAGGTCAAATAGACAAATTTGAAGACGTCAACTTGATCAGGGGGCAGAATAGGATGCCATTTACAATGCAGTCCCACGATGCAGCTGCTGGAGAAGAACCAGCACTGATGCAGTACTTTACGTAGCACTGAATATGTCAACAATTTACCAAAATGCTAGCATTTCCATTAACAGCACCACCGAAGTACACTTTTCCAAAACAAAGTACCTAGTAATAACAATGCAGAAACCAGAGCTGGCAGGTTGACCCAACAAGGGAGAATAACTTAACTTGCCCACATCATTGCACCGAGGAACAAAGAACTGTGACAGAATCCAAGCCAACAAATGTGGGGATGCAACATTGTTGGGTCTGTGCAGTTAAACAACACCTAGCAAGCATATAAAACTGCACTGAGTGAGTCACAATACGCAGAGCAAATCGAAATGAGGAGGGCACATCAAGATGCGCAGAATATCTTTAGATCCACTGAGTAAATAAATTTTTGGAGAACATATCTTGAACAAGCCAGTCTCACCACACAATAACTATGCAAAGTGGGCGAACAAAAATCATTAAGCTAACCAAATTTAGCTAACATCTTTAACATCCACGTAGAGAGCAAATATGAAAGAAAGTCCAAAATTTTGCGGTTGAGTGGACGATTGTCCGGGTCAGTTAAGTTAGACACTTTTTATGTTTGGCAGGTCTGAAACCGGAGTGAGACTCAATGTTCTGCATGCTGTGCTGTGCAAAATTTGTAATACCAAATTATACAATGAACAGTGGTGATAAAAGGGCTTCATAATTAAAACTTTCACAATTCCGCTCGTACTATTGACGAGCGTGATTACAACTTCAGTTCACTTGTGAATTATTGCATCAAGAACGCAATTGGTAAGCTTTTGTTTTCCATTGAACATCTACCTCAACCCTAAATATAAGATGAATGGATTCTCCACGCTGTTGTAAGCCGCGAGTTGTTTTCTTCAATTGCGGTTGTCAGATCTAAGCAAACGTGAACACAACCCGCGAATTAGCTCGAGAGTGCACTGGGAGGCGCGATTACGTGGTGTTGTAGGTGTTGAGGAGGGCGGCGTCCACAGGCTCCAGACACGACGGGCACGTGAACGAGCGCTGGAACCAGTCGTCAATGCAGTGCGTGTGGTACACGTGCATGCAGGGCAGGTACCGCACCTTCTCGCCTTCGATCAGATCCATCATACATATCACACACCTGAAAAATGAGAGCAAGGTTAGCTTCCTAAACCATTCGTAATGAGCTGTTCAAGCAATCGTGACACGCAATAACATTACGTGACACTCAATTTATTGTGCTCACTTTGAAAATATTAGCACAGAATGCTGCCATGCCGGAATGAAGGATAAAACTCAACCCAATATCTGGTGACAAACCTCAAGACGTTCATGCCCGCATAGCAGGAAAAATTAGCTTTATCATTTACAAAAATAAGGACAAATCACCTCACCTCGAGACATGTTAGAAGGGAAATTAACATGTCAAGATCTTGCATGTGCTATGGTAATTTAGAAACTTAATCCCACAGCGGTGATGACATTCCTTAAATAACTGAGAGAAGCGGTCGTTGAGAAGTGGCCACCACCACCAATGTTGAATTGCATTAAAACGACGTGCTAGTTCAATTTTCATATTCCTGTCATCTTCTCATTAATACCTGACAGCTGTTCAGTTCAAGAACACATTTCTGAACAGTTCAGAATTCAAACATCACAAATCAGTACTGGTCACGAATTTATAAGCAACTCGCGTCCACTGCCCCACCACTGACAACTAGGTAGTAATAAGAGTGAATTAGTAGGGAATTAACCATACGAGTTACTGGCAATGCTTCGAGAATTGCGCTGAGCAGAGCAATAAAAAGGAACACCAAGTAATATGTCAGACTAGCTTATCCTCAACAAATACAGAAATGGAGCAGCAACTTGGTACGGGCAACGTCGGAAACGTTTCAGCGCTCACTCTCTGACGTTGGTGCCGGCATCAACGGTGCCTTGCGGGAGGTGGTGGATGAGACCCATGCGCTTCGCGAGCTTCATCTGCTCATTTTCCCGTGCTTGAGCATCAGAGTCATCGGCTGCAGACGCGCCGAGAGCGATCCCATAGACATCACTCCCTCGTCCCTGCACGAACATAGGAAAACTATACTCATCCATGATTCTACGGTAGTTAAAAAGATGGATGCTCAGAAATGGATGTCCTACTGTAACCTTTAGTTCTATTTTGTTTGTAATAAAACCATTATTTTTAACTTTTCCACAGGTGAAATAATCGAATAACCTATATAGGATCACTGTGGTAATTAACATGCTATGTCAAAAAAAAAAAATAAAAATTGTGCTCTAAAATGTCTCTATCTCCATGAAATTTCATTGGTACCTATATTCCTTTTTACTCTAATGATTATGTTACGAAAAAAGCATCAATTTCGGTATTTGAAATGAACTAAGCAATCACTGAAATTTTTACTTCTTTGTCATTTATGCTCATTCATTACTAAACTTTCTGCTACAAATGAACTTCAGTTCTACACATGCATGAAGCTTTGGTCAAAGATCTTACATCACCAACACATGGCATTCATACAACACAGGCAATAGTGAACATAACAAAAGCTACTAACTACTTAAAAATGTTTTACTGAAAAATCATGGGTTTAAAAATCAAGAAGAAAAATCTTACAGAAAGTGTAACAAGAAAAGGTAGCCCTTAAAATTAGAATCACTCAAAAATTAATCATTCTTTGTTGATCAATTTTAGATATACCTTTTTTAGGAACATTAAAAAAATGTGAGAGATTAGAAGAATTACTCTAACAAAGCACAAGACTTGACAATGCCGATGGGAGTGCGTGTGATTGCTTTCACCCAAACAACTCAGACTAGGAAATGAACAATGAATCCTACATAGACTATCGGTTAAAATTGTAGGATACATCTTAAATTCCCTAAATATTTGAATTCGATTTTTGGTGAAACTTTTACAAATGATTCCTAATGCCCCTCGTAATATACTGCCAAAATTTTTACCAGTAAAAAAAAGAAAGAAAAATATACGTTAAACAAATTCACCTTTATACCAAAAATAAGCTGGCAAAAATAATGGGACAAAAAGCAAACTAACTGCTCAAATGCTTCATGCTTAATTCCTATAAACTGAACATTTTGCTACAAAACTATTCAATATGTAGTAAACAGATTCTCATTCACTATCACAGCAACACATCTCCTGCTGCAAAATTTAATAAGATGATGACATTCTACTGGAGTAATTTTTGACTAATCCTGCCGGAGTTTGAACCACAACTGTTGAAACAATATCAACTTTCACAAAACTAATTCACTTTTGCTAAATACAAAATTAACCAAAGACATACTCAAAGGAAATATTTTAGCTTAATTGATAAAACTCATTCATGAACAGTTAGCAATAACCAGAAAAATTGCTTAGTTTTGCTTTACAAATTGAAACATTAGAATAACTAATGTAACTTTATTTTTCTTCATTCATTTTTTTTCTTGGACTGATTGATTGCAGCATGCAAGTTGTGCTAAAAAAAATTAACGTAAAGAGAACAAAGTATTAAAATAAAACTGGTGCATGATTTACTTCAGCAGCAGCATCTCAAATGCATATAAATTGTCAAAAACATAAAAGGAATTACTTCAAAACAGCAAGCAAATAGAAAACACAAAAGAAATGATGTGCCTAGTGAAAAAATTAGCCCATTCAAAACTCTTGCAAAATAGTTGTGTGCATTTCTGAAGTACCAACCCCTCAAATTCTAAAACGAAAATCACTTTTCAAAGAAGCTTAGTAACTACTTATGGATTACCCTACAAACACTCACAGGTTAGATTAAATCTTTATTTAAGCATCCATAACCTCAACACCAAGGTATTCCAAAGAGAGTAATGAGGAAGACACCATTTAGTAGGGACTTGAGGGAAAGCAGAATCTGTGCATAAGGTGTGGAGAAACTAATAGTTGAAAAAGTAGTTTATAAAACAAAATGAAAGTTGAAGAAGCAAGAACATAGCACAAAGTGTGGAGAAACTAATAGTTGAAAAAGTAGTTTATAAAACAAAATGAAAGTTGAAGAAACAAATACATAGTACGCTCTGAAACACAGGACAGCAGTGAACCAAAAAAAGATGGTCTATCACAAAATAAAGAACTATTCTATTTCAACAACAAAAATACCTACCAAACCGTTAGCTCAGGACCTCACATATTCCTCCTGGGAATGCTAATTCCCACACATACAAAAGTTGTATCCCCCTGAAGGGTACGCATTCACAGAGGCTTCAAAATAGCATTAAAAAATAAAATATACAAAACCAAATGAGACAGCTCTCTTGAAAGAATGGCCTTGATAAATTTAGCAAGCAATTAAATCAAAAGTAGTGACAAATAACTTATACTAGCAAAGGTAAAATAGGTAAAAATAATGGCTATAAATGTAAAGACTTAATAGTTAAGCTAATCCAATCTGCCTCATTCCTGTGAACAAAGGAAAGTACTAAAGATCAAATCAAAATAATCTTATGAGCTATAAAGTGGATTGACAACACAACAGCCACAATTGGAAGAAGCAAACAAATACAAAACCAATAAGCAAGAAAATAAAGCACAGTAGGGCAGAATAGAGAAGTGCAGTAAAAAGAGATGCGAGATCAGAACACGTACTGCGGAGACTCCCAGGGATGTTCCATGAGAGTTGAATGCCACTTCTATTAGCATGTGTGATGGAATGTAAGCTTCACATGGCCACCTTGAAAACATGGGATGGCTGGCAGAACGAAGGTTGTTGCGCACAAGCAACAAGCCACTCAAGGTATCTTCAGAGCACTCAGGCAAGGTTTGACTGCTATCACAGTCCCATATTCCACAAGCTACAAGGCTGATGGGCCTACTATCATACAAGAGATAATCTTCAGTGAAGCTTGCAGTACAATCTTCTTCTTTTTCACCATTATTGTAGCTATCCACAGGCAAGCAAGGCTCATCTTCTGTATACTCCTTTGAATCACTGCCCTCTGGTAAAGTTGAAGAAGCACTTCTTTCAACAACAGAGGTCTCATGCAGAATTTCATGGGTTGCTGGTTTGTTCAAAAAATTAACTTCAGGATCAGAACCAGAAGAAAGTATCATAGGTTGGGCCACTTCATTATTCAATGTACTACTAAAGCTATCAATACCTAAACTACTCTGTTCTTTGAGTTTATACCTATTGTCAAGACAATTGGATATGGTGTTCCCATGTACATAAGAATCACAGCTCTCGTGTGGCACAAGTTGTGTGGTATTTAAAACCGAAGAGCTGGCATTTTTATTTCTTTGTATTTCCAATAAAGCCTTTGAAGAATCTAAAGTAAGTGAGCTATTAGAGAGTTTCTCAGTACTTTTTTTAGATTTGCCCAAGTGGGAATACTTGAAAACTTTTGGTTTAGCTCCATGATGACAGCCAGCTTGCTGAGTTGAGACTTCACCCTCACTGATAGGGAAAGGCTGCAAATTACTTCTTTGTTCGGAAGCAGAGCCTGAAGCTGGTGAAAATGCTCGAGAAGAATCCACTCCGCCACAGAGATCTGGGAGTGCTCCAGTTACATCTGAATCATCAATGCTGTCAGATGACAAACTTCTGCTTATGCATGCTGACTGGAGTAAGTCAGACTGGGCAATGACTGGATCTGAAGCTACAGCACCTTCCATGACAATGTCCATTCTCTGATCTTCCTCCATGCTTGAATGATCTTCCCCATCAATCCATGCATGAGGCAGAGCAGCAGCTAGCAATGTGTCCCCGTCTTTACATTGATCTTGCTGTGTTTTTACATTTGATTTAAGGCATATATCTGGAGGCAAGGACTGTTCTGATGGACTAGGGGCATCACTGTCCATTGGTGATCCAACAGACTGAGGGAGCATCTCTTCAGCAAAGCAAAATGCAGAAGAGTTTCAAGGACAAGTCTCATGCCAAGTTGTCATATTTAGTGAAAGCTCACGCCCTTCAAGCTAAGCAGTTTATTACAAGTATTAATAATGGAACAACAATTTAAAGCTCACAAAGGATTTCAAAAGCTGCAATGAAAAATCCTGATTAGTCAAAAACAAAATGAATCTGGAATAACTCCAGCATTGATCATTAAGAAATGCACTCAGAAATATTATGAAACACACTCCAGCTATTTACATCAGAAAATCTTATAGAGTTTCATGGTAATCTCCTAACTCTACAATTCAGAGATAAAAGCATTAATGCAATCACCTACTTTGGAATTGGAAAAAATACATTAGTATCACTTACAAAAAAAATTTCATTGAATATTTTGTTCAACTTTGAGTAAATATAATGAGAGTTGAGGCTCAGAAATTTAATCGAAAATGATATGATGGCTTTTACAAGCAACTGTTAAGCACTCAAAATATATTTTATTTAATGATCAAATTACCTTCATAAAGTGCTCATTGAACTGAGACTTTCCAGAAAATATTTGGGATACCAGATCACCCACAGCAGGAAATACTGATTTAAGTATGAGGAATTCAACAAAAAAGAGGGGCATGAAGGTCCTTCCATGAGGGTTGGAAAAAGAAATGAAGTCAGCAATGTGAAATTTTGGCCAAAACATAGATTGTAAGGCAGAATTGCTTCCCAAGAAATTGATTTTACTAACCAACAAGATCAAAAATAGAATACAACCTAATAAAAATATTCAATGGAGATGGGAACACTGGCAAAATTGCTAGAACAGAAAATCCAGAGAGACTGGAATAGGGAATTGGAGAAACCACAACCATACACCCATGTACAAATGAAGAGGGAACAGAAAAAGAAATGCCATTTCAGAAAACCATAACAATTCCACATAGTTGAAGAATAAATAGTTCAATTGTTCAATTTCATCTAAAAACATACCAACTGAGATACGTGTGGCTTAGCTCATCAACAATTTTGACTTTGCAATTAATCTGGAAAAGAAAACTTCATATGTCCTGATAATAGTATGAGGAGAAAAACAATTTTCAACTGACAATGTTCACAGTAATAGAGAGTTTATAAAAATTGTGAATACATTGTGATTAATTCAAATTCATTTTCTTGTATATTAGATTTACTTACATAAACAAATCTTAATACAAAACTTATAAATTGTAATAGCCTTTTTTTCTATCACAATGATGAAGAAACAACAAGAACATATGTGATACATCAATGTATAAGATACATTGAAATATTGGGCAAGGACCATTTTTGAGTTTATTTACTGTTGCTTCATGTTAGTCATGTAGCTTTAAGAAATTTTTTTAGAAACTGATACAAGCAGCTAGAAGACTAACTTTGATATTATCAGAGAAATTAATCATTAAACCAGAATAACATATTTGAAGAATTATTAAAAATTCAGTCGATGTTCCATGATAACCGTATAAAATGCACCTGAGAAAATAGATCTCACCGATATTTAAATCGTACAATTAATTTTGATATTCTATAACATTTGCTAGTTTTATTTATTCATTGATATTAAATCCCTTACATAACTGAACATTAAAAATCAAAATCATTAAAATATAGAGTTTTTTAACATCATTGTAATGAATTCAATTTGAATGTTATTCAGTAACAAAATACAGTACAGCAGTAGACTGACTGGAAGCTAGTTCAACTACATTTTAGCAAAAGGTTTTTCTTTTTGGAGATTGATTTGGTAAGTAAAATGTACTCTCATACTATTGAAGTACACCAATATTAAGGCTAATTTTCAATAAAAAATATAGCTTTAGAATGCATAAAAAATTTTTTAGTACTGTATTTAGATATGTTCCCACAATAAACTAGCATTAAAAATTAAAGAATTTCGACTTGGAAATAAGCAAAAACTTATCATTTTTAGATCTTCTGAAGAACTTTGAAAATTGGGCCTGGTCTCCAGGCTTCATCTTGCAGTTAGTATAAGTTTTCTGAATATCTGGCATGACAACCAAAAGCTTTTAATATACTTTGAATTTAAAGTATATTTTCCAGATGTACATACTATTCTAAATGGTGGGAAAAACTCCAACATGAAAAAAAACACCAGAAATCATTGTCTGGAACAGGGGTCTCCATACTTTCCAGCCTTAGGGTATACAGATTATTCTAACAAATTCCAAGGGCCAAAACCAGTTCAAATTTCCTGCCATTTTATATTCAATTTATCACAGCAACAATAACAACAATATGCCATTAGCTGCTGTGGGTCGGATTGATCATACTGGCAGGCCAGATTTACACTGCTGTAGTTTGGAGACCACAGGCCCAGAACATAAAATCTACAGTTGAGTGCAGGAACAAATGAGACAAGCCCTTTAAACAGACATGAATACCATAAAATTTATATAGTAACCTTTAATCTGATCATACCATAGAATCAGAACCAAAATGGATCCACTAGTAAATTTTATTGTTAAATACCATTTATATTTTTACCATTAAAGCACCCAACCAAAATCAGTCATTACTTTTATTATTACTGACAATAAAAACAGAAAACATAAACACACACACACTTGATGATCACTAACCAGGGATGCTAAGACGCTGGCAGGTAAAGAAGGCAGCTCTTCAAACTCATCTGGAGTTCCTTGTATTTCATCAGTCACATTGGTACCAATCAGTGTATTATAGTCAGAGTCAGAACTCCCTTTCAGGCAATTACCCATTATTATAATAATAATGATACTACCATAACATAACCTTACAACTAAAAAATTGAAATGAGTCAAAACTGAAATGAAGCACAATAAATAGAAAATGAATTTACCATAAATAATGTAAAATGTAACAAATGGGCTGTGAATACATGACAGAATAGAAAATATCAATGAAAGAAGATATTCTAAAATACCATAACTGGCTCATGAGCAACTCATCTATTTTACTGACTATCCCAATCTGGAGACAGTAAATTATACACCAAGATACAGATATATATTATGTTTCTGTTAAACCTTTAACAACTTCTTAAGGTAATTGCATTGAAAAACTTTCGCAATGTTACAAATTAGAATTTGGATATAATATTATACTTACTTCACTTCCTGTCCATCATACTAAAAAATTTAACATTTCAAAACTTTTCAATCGAGAAAAGCATTAAAACACTATAGGCTATTTGGCCGCTTGAACAGACTCAGTTATGATCATTAGAAACTAAAAATAATAGCTATCATAAAATTAAATTTAAAAATTTCATAATTTGCCAAACTAAAAGCTAAAAACTAGCCATTCAACGATAAAGCAATTACAAAATTTGAGCACATTAATCATAGTACATAGTATCTAAAAGCAATTATATTGAACATAAGCATGAAAAATAACTATTTTTGCAATTGAGAAAGCTAAATGCCAAGATTTTATTAAAATGTGGATAATTATACCAATTTCACTTCCAACCAACAAACAAGGCTAAAGGCTGCAATCAAAGGATACCTGAGCATAAACACTGCATAATAAATTCAATTTAGATGATTTAGTATAAATAAGCCCTAGATAATTAAAATCCAAAATGGACCAGTTTAACTAAACAAATTGAATTTATCTAAATTATTCCATTCTTTTCTTTTTCAAAAACTTTATCTAAAGATAGTTAGATTTTATTATAAGCAAGTTATTTATTGGTGAATATGCATCATGAACAGTTGGGCTAATTGGTAATAAATCACTACAACTCATTACTTCAAACTTTAACAAGCACTTAAGTGTAAAGCACTAGTGATCCTGAGTACACCACTGAATTCGGAAGACTTTCAAACAACAATTGCTTCTATAATTTTTTCACCTACTCTGCTTCACAAATATTCTCATGCATAACCTTACAATATCTAGCTTAGAATTGTATTTGATGCTAGCAACACATCTTTAATAACTTTCATTCTATGAACAAAACTTTTTTCAACATTTTCTCAGGATTCATGGGGCAAAAATCTTTAAGCTTGACCTGTATGTATTATAAATAAGATGATGAAACTCATAAATTCTTTCAGATAAACTTTATTTCAGAAGTATAAATACCTAATGATCACTTTGAGAAAAATCCAACACTCAGAACATTTGAAAAGAACTTATGCCACATGCGCATGCTTTTTCAGAGCTCTGCATACACCTAGGAATTAAAAAACAAGATTTTCAACCATTTGCAGCCTCCTGTATTACAGGTAAATAATGTTATGCAATATCCTGACTTCCACAACAATGTTATTTTAAGTTTATTTCAAGTCTATCAAATTATTATTTCAGTTGCTAAGGTCAATATTGATTTTAGGCCTTTCACGGAAATTAAACATTCTGTTCCGAACAATCACTAAAGGAACACATTTAAAAAGGTTTTACATGAATGACATTCTGCTCGCTGATGCGTTATTTTCGAGATGTAACAATAATTATGTTCAGATAGGAATAACATTATATGGTCGGTTGCTTAGTCGCCGCATCGTTGGGTCACGCCCACATTCTTGGCGGGACACGCCCACTTTTTGCGCGGGAAAAAATTGCGTCGGTTTGGGTAAGTTAAGATAAGCTATTTCAGGTTTATATATGTTATTTTAGGTAAGTTTATTTAACTAACCAAACATAACCTACCCAACCTCACCCATCGATACGTCAATACTGTATTACTGCATATTTACTTGTCAGTTCCTTCACTTTTATATACAATGTTCCTATAACTTCAAAGTTGAATAATTCGAAAATTAAGCATCAGCGAGCAGAATGTCATTTATGTAAAACTTTTTTAAATGGGTTCCTTAAGTGATTGTTCGGAATGGAATTATTAATTTCCGTGAAAGGCCTAAAATCAATATTGACCGTTGCTAAAAGATAGACTTTACTAATATGCAGCAAAACTCATCTAACAGAAAAACAAGTTGACAAATTCTGGTATTCATCTTATGCATGCATCTTTCCAGAATTTGACATGTGTGCAAGTTTTATTTTCCCACAATGAGATTTTACCTAACACTATTTAAATTTATAAGTTATTATTTAAAAGCTCTCAACTTTTTTCATTCAAAATTCCGACTCGATTCATCCCAAGTGTTTAGGTATTTGATGAGTGATAACCTACAGTGCAGTCGATTCCAGAAATGCTGCCGAACACCCATTTATTAATGAAAAACCAGTGTTAACCACACGGTGTCAAACGGATGGCTTAATTGAAAAGAAAAAAATTGATAACTCTAAACGCTGTATATAGAGTAATCGCAATCTATCATAACGGATTAATGAGGTGAATCAATGAGTGTGAAAAAATGTGCAAAGCCAACATCAATAACGAAAACGACAAACCTAATAAGTGGGAGAAAAATTCACCGACTATTCCTTGAACTAGTATATTTTTGGAAAATCAATAACGTAACTCCAGTCACGATGTAATTCAAGGCAAGAAATTATTTGATTGCGGTTGTCTGCACTTAATAAATACACACTACAATCTCCGCGATCAGCTGTTGCAACCAACTAGAACGCGGAAGAGTTCTTGTTTACGACATCTGGACAAAGCTGTTTCGATCGCCGAAAAAAAACTTTTGGTGATGGGAAACTATTTTAAGTAATATTGTTCGCACAAAAATTCAAGTAATTAATAAGTTTGATTTTTCTCGATCATAAAAACTGAAACTAACTCTATGTCTAGTAAGCTAAATACGAAATTAATGTTTTAGTGTTTCAATCTCATGGCTAATCAAATTTTAATCAAAACGCAAAAGAAAATTAGAACCCATTAGAGGCCCATTTTGTAGTTACTATAATACTGAAAGTTGAGTTAAACCTTTTCGAATGTATGAGTCAAAATTCATAAATAATAAAATTAGAAGTATTAACCTCATTTATTGGCTCCCATTTCTCCCTGGTGCAAAGACGTACCGTTGCACCTACTGTAAGTTCTCGCATTCATGTCCTTTAATTCAACTACTATATCAAATACCTTTTCTGATAATGTCAAATTAAAACAGAGAAAAAAAGTAAAAGAAGGTGTACGAAACCCTACCTCTTGAGTGAGCTTGTCTCTCACGCTCTCCTCCTGACGGTAAAATCTTTAAAAATTTGTAAATTACAGAGCAATTGCAATTTCGTGCTCGTCATAGCCGTGTGTGTAGCGGACCTGACTCCGTGCGAGGAGACCCGGGTTCGAGTCTCGGCGCTGTTGGCGATTTTCTCTGTTGGGTATAGGAGAAAAATTCTAAGCACAATACCCCACTCGACCCAGGTGTATGAAATGGGTACCGGTCTTCGACCGGGGGAAAGCGTCATGGCGTCCTGGTGTTAGTTATAAGGCATTTGAAAAACCAATGTAAAAGGTGATATGTATCATGCTTCAATTGGAAATAAAGCATCCGTAGATGGCGATGTTTGTTTGTTTCGTTTTGAAATGGCCGAAAAGTCCCCTTTCAAAAAAATTTCCATCGGGATTTTCTTTGTTATCATTACGAAAAAAGTACGACAGGAAATCGCTTCTACATCAATTCAACAAAAATGACATCGGATCTTTTCACAATACATAAAAAAAGAACCAACAGAGAAGAACCAATAGAATGGCAAGTGTTTTAGAAATCATAAATTATATCAGCAGTACTGTAAAAAAAGCGAAAATTAAACGAAGCAAAATGAGATGGTAAAGTTAGCAACAACATAGGATTTGAAAAATATTTTTTCAGATTTTTTTTCAGCACTGATTGTAGAATTTTTGAATTCCAAAAGGTTTGTCAGTAATTTTTTATCTTGAAGAATTTGTTTTTTGGGAGTGACATTCTTCAGGGATTTAATAATTATTGGTGCTAATCTTTCCATGAATTACGGTAAAAACAAATCATCACGAAAAAATTTATTTATATAATTTTCGGATTATATCATTGCAAAATTAATTTGGCGAATATTAGTTTACGATGAAAATCAATTACATTTGATGTATTTGTGTAGAGCTAAAAACTATGTAATTTTTTCATATCCATGTCAAGAGAATTCTCTGAGAGGTAGCACGCAGGCATTCAGCGTATCTCAAACGCTGCCTTTCAGCGCACTTTCATGACAAAATACTGACTCCCAGCTAAATAGAAAAGGACGCCATGACGCTTTCCCCCGGTCAAGACCGGTTTCCATTTCAGACACCTGGGTAGAGTGGGGTATTGTGCTTGGAATTTTTTCTCCCATACCCAACGGAGAAAATCGCTACCAGCGCCGGGACTAGAACCCTCGTTTCCCGCAAGGAGTCGTAAACAATCCAAATCAAATGTCAGTTGAAAATTCATCTAACATTGTGCAGAAAGCTCTGTCAGTATCTGGCGCCTTACTGTGGAACAAACTCCCCCAGAGCATCAAATAGCAACTAACAAATATCTAAACCAATGGAAATACTCCATAATAATTAGACCGTTGCATAAAACTGGTGATTTAAATACTGCGTCAAATTACAGGCCCAATAGCCTTTTACCTGTCCTGTCCAAAATATTGGAAAAAGTGGTAACGAATCAACTATCATCTCCCTTGGACAAGTCAAATTTACTTCATCGAAATCAATATGCCTATAGGATGAACACTAGCACTCAATATCAGTGAAAAAATTACAGCGAAATCGATAAAAAAAATAACACTTTTGCTGCTACTCGATCTCTCCAAAGCATTCGACAGCCTCGAACATGATAAACTCCTACGGAAAATATTGAACTTAGGAGTTGATCCGCATTGGTTTAAAAGGTACCTATCAAATCGGTCTCCTGCAGTCTTCTTAGATAATAAGTTGCCCCCACTTCTTCAGAATAACTCTGGTGCCCCTCAAGGATCTATTATGGGTCCGATTTTGTCTTTAATTTTCATTATTGATTTCCCTCCAATGCCTTCTAATACTCGAATCTCTATATATGCAGATGATGTCCAAATTGCAATGACAGGCTCTGTATCAGAAATACCACAGACGAAAATTGAAGCTGAAGCCCCATTCATCAGCCTCAAGTCTGGTATGACCAAAATGGTCTCAAGCTAAACGCGAGTGAAACGCAATTCATTATTTTTGGGTCAAAAGATGAGATAAAAAATATTCTAAATCTAACTCTTACGGTTAGGAATGGTGAAATTCACCCATCAAAAAAAGTAAAAAATTTAGGTATTTGGTTCGATAGAAACATGTCCTTCAAATCCCACGTTGATAAAACCTGCAACATAATTCACGGGGCTTTATTGTTTTTAATCGTATAAAAAGTTTGCTTGACGAAGAATCTAGATTATTGGCCGTTCACTTATTGTCATGGTATGGGGAGATATACCTCAATATCTTCAAAAAGATTTACAAAAAGACATGAATTTCGTAGCTAAGGTTGTGTGCAAAGGTAAATTCAAAAAGAATGAACACGTAACACCTCTCCTAAATAAGCTCGGCTGGCTGGACTCCTATTCAGAAAAGGTTTCTGGTGCACAAAGCCCAATACGTATTCTCTTCTTTATGTCTTCCTCAGAGCAATGCTGAAAGAGTGCAATTCCATTCCCCTACCGTCACCAACCTGAAGCCGAAAAGGAGATGTGATGTCTTAATCAAAAACCATTCATCTAACATTGGGCAGAAAGCTCTGTCAGTATCAGGCGCCTTACTGTGGAACAAACTCCCCAGAACATCAAAACCCCTCAAACATTAAAAGAATTCGAAACTAAAATAACTCGCTATCTTGCATCTACACAATAAGTGTGAACTGCAGTACGTACTGGAAAAGTAGTTAGGAATTTTTATTGCTAATTATTCTATCCTTCGTTACATTAATCAAGACGTCTTTGTAATATGCACATGCAATCTGATTGCTTGTATATGAATATTAAGTATATGTATGTACGCACGTGCGACGCTCGTATGTATATATATGTGTATGTGTGTGTGTAAATATATATATATATATACACACACATGTATATATCTATGTGGTATATGTAATTACGCATATATATTTATATATATATATATGTGTGTGTATATATAGAACATATTCCTGTTCATAGCCGTGTGTCTATCGGACCTGACTCCGTGCGGGAAACGCGGGTTCGAATCTCGGCGCTGGTGGCGATTTTCTCTGTTGGGTATAGGAGAAAAAATTGTAAGCACAATACCCCACTCTACCCAGGTGTCTGAAATGGGTACCGGTCTTTGACCGGGGGAAAGCGTCATGGCGTCCTGGTGTTAGTTATAAGGCATTTGAAAAACTAATGTAAAAAGTGGTATGTATCACGCTTCAATTGTAAATAAAGCATCCGTAGATGCCGATGTTTGTTTTTTGTTTGTTTCTTAAATGCTCTTTTTAATCTTGTGTGACAATGTGTCGTCCCTTACACTCTTTGAGTAAATTTTGGCCACACCATTTTAGGTTGTATCAACTTCCTCGTTTTGTCCCAGCAATGTTGTAAATGTTATGGCTAGCATTGTACAAAGATCCTTCTCATGTATTTAAATCCGGAGTATTTTCAGCGTAGTTGGTAAATATCTTAAATTTGTCTTTTGGTAAAGCATTTTATTCCCTTCGAGCTCATTGTTTTGGCTCACTAGTCGATACATAAGAACGTAAAAAAAGTTTGTCCTGAATGACGACCTTACTATCTAAAACGCAAAATAATTTAAATCTGCCTAATTTACTCTTAAGATTAATCCCTCCCATCACTAGTTCCTGAGTTCGTTTGCTCATCTTCCAATCCAAGTGCGCCCTAACGAGAGTGTTTTCAACTGTGTTACAATGATTATGTTTTCTGAGTTACCTATATTTATTTGCATTTTTAAAATCAAATTAATTAACACAAAGAAAAGAAGGATGTAAATATGAAAATGTTTTAGTATTTTTTCTCATTGAAACAATTTAAAAGGCCACAGTTTCGACGTCCGCAATATCTTGATAGAACAAAAACAAACATCGGCATCTACGGATGGTTTATTTCCAATTGAAGCATGATACATATCACCTTTTATATTGGTTTTTCAAATGCCTTCTAACTGACACCAGGACGCCACGACGCTTTCCCCCGGTCAAAGACCGGGGGCCCATTTCAGACACCTGGGTAGAGTGGGGTATTGTGCTTAGAATTTTTTCTCCTATACCCAACAGGGAAAATCGCCCCCAGCGCCGAGACTCGAACCCGCGTTTCCCGCACAGAGTCAGGTCCGAAAGCCACACGGCTATGACGAGCTAATGACGAAACATCAGTTTCATTTTCTTTTTCTAGTCTTAAATTGTTCTTGTTACTTCTATGATAAATTTTACTTTCTTACGCTCGTGAGTACATTATGACAACACTATTTTAGGTAGTTAACTTTTTGTACTATTCCAACTATATTGAAAATGTTACGGCTTGCATTGAACGACAATCGTTTTTATGTCTTTGACTCCGGTGAACTCTTTTGCACCAGTACTATTAGCGTAAGCAGGAAATATTATAAATTTTTGTTATGGTGAATATTATTTTCTCCCCGAACTCATCATTTATCATACTACGTAGTTGATGCGTTAGAGTGAAAAATTGTCCCAAGTCCCGAATGTCGACATATAGTCAAATAGTTTTGGTCGCAAAATAAATCAGATCTGCCCATTTGACTTTTAACATCAATCCCTCATGCTCGGATCATTAGTTCCTATGTTCATATGCTCATATATCAATATAATTACGCACTAACGACAGGGTTTTCAGCGTATGCGTCACATAGGTTATGTTTTCTTAATCACGTGTATTTAAATGCATCACCAAAATCAGACTACCGCAACGAAGGAAACGCATTTTTTTCGTGCTTATCTCCGAATCATTTGTTTCGACAATTAACATGGGTATTACGATAACCATGTATGAATGGCAATTAAGGATCTCTATGTTAAGGTATTTGAATGTGTTTTTCGCTTTTATTTCTATACAAGTGCACACTAACGAAAGTGTTTTTCAACTATGCGTTACGAGGATTATGTTTTCTTAGTTACTTATATTTAAATGCACTGTCAAAATCAGATTAAGCAACGAAAGGAAATTTTTTTTGTTGTGCTTTCCTGTCAATCATTTTTTGTTTCGAAATTTTACATGGGGATTACGACACCGATGTGTAATTATCAACGAAGGATGTTGGTATTGAGATGTTTTAAAAACCTATGTTAAACATTTCATGTTTTAACTCTGTTGGAAATAAACTGTTTTTCTTTTTAACATTAAGATCCTAAGTTGAAATTCACACATGGGTATCGTAATACCCATATCAATTGTCGATACAAATGATTGAGAGAAAAGCACGAAAAAATGCATTCAAACATCTTAACATGAAGATCCGTAGTTGATATTCACACATGGGTATCGTAATACCCATATCAATTGTCGATACAAATGATTGAGAGAAAAGCCCAAAAAAATGCGTTCCCTTTGTTGCGTTAATCTGATTTTCACAATGCATATAAAAACAAGTAACTACGAAAACATAAACCTAGTGACACATTGTTTAAATCCTCTCGTTCTTTAGTGTGCACTTATGTTGAAATATGAGCATACGATCATAGGAAGTAGTGATATGAGGTACTAATGTTGAAAGTAAAATGAGGTCTACATTCGGGATAATTTTTCATTCTTTCTTATCAACTAGTATGCCAAAGAACGAGCTCGAAGAGAATAAAATATTTACTAACATACTAAAAAATGGCCAAGAATTTCTTGTACTCATTTCCCTATATTACTGAGTTTCCGACCGGAAGTTTTTGTAGTGTATGTACGTTTGCGATGTGATCGCTTGCATGCTAGTACGTATTATAATTGCTGAAACATTGACTTGCATTTTTGCCATACATATCGTATTTTACCAACTAACAACCTGTCACCTTACCTAACACATCACTTTCTAATATCGTAATTTTCAAGCATTTATAGAAGAAACATCATAAATGTGTTGTGAAGTATAAAACATGTTTTTTGAGACAGGTAACATAATTCTATATCGATATGTTTGCACGAAAAGATAGTTTTGAACTTCAGTCATTTTTATCTTTTCATTTTGAACACAGATTTATCTACTTTCAAACATTACACTTTCAAAATTATTCTCTGATAGTACAGGAGCCAAAGCTCAAATCAGGTGTTAGTTTAAGCTTCCTAGCCGCAGTAAAAAAGTTCCAAAGAGAGGAAGGCATGATTTAGTATAGAGTTAAGGGAACGGGGAATCTATGCACAAGGTGATTAGGAGCAGTAAGTTGAGAAAAAAGTTCATTAAACAAGATGAAAGTTGAAGAAGAAAGTATAGTAGATACTGAAAAATAGGACCGCAGTGAACCGAAAAAAGATGGTCCGTAACCACGAAAAGGCTTATTCTATTTCAACAAAACAAAGGCCTATTTAACAGTTAGCTCGGGACATTACATATTCCCCCTGGGAAAAGCCGTAACTCAAATATCTATAAATGGAGAGACTGTCAAAGGCGTTTCACTATACTGTGTCCCTGTCTTTATATTTCTTTTATAACATTCATTGATGAACACCAATTGCAGAATAACTTGCTGCGAATGCATCTCAATATCTTGTACAAACATTAAGATGGGTTGTTATGACACCCATTTACGTTTATCAACCAAGGAGTTTCATGCTGAGATGTTTAAAAAGCAATGTAATTCATCTCATGTATCAACCTTATTGGGCACTGCCGTTGTCTTTTTATTCATATCGTACAATATTGTTAGCCCCGTGTGGCAATATCTCGTTTCTGACGCTCGTGAGGATATTACGACAGCATAATTTAGGTAGACAATTTTACGAATTGCTTCAACTTTTTTGTTAAATTTTTTTGTTAGTATTATGGCACAATACTTTTTGTGTTTCTGACTCCGGTGAACTCATATAGTAAGTAAAAATTTGTGGTGTGGGAAGATATTCTTTACGAGCTAGTTATTTGGTAGAGTAGTTGATACGTACGAAAGAAAAGAAAGTTTTGAATGACGACCTCATTATCTAAGACGCAGAATTATTTAAATCTACTTATTTTACTTTCAACATTAACCCCTGATCTTGCAAGTTTCTAAGCTCGTTTGACTTTAAGTGCGCTTAACTAGAGCGTTTTTCATTAATGCGTGACTGACATTGTGTTCGTTTTTGTTTTGTGACATGTATTTACATGTTTCATCAAATTTAGAATAACTAAAAGGGAATGCATTTTCAATGCTTTCCTCTTAATCATCTGTTCGACAATTGACATGGATGTCACGATACTCGCGTTAATCAACTAAGAATCTTTATAACAGTTTTTTTTTTCAACTTGAACCGTTTTCTTGGGACTGCAAAATTGCAGTGCGCCATTGTTAAGAAATGGCCTACTTTTTCTTCAACTTAGTACTCCACACATGGTTTTTGACCGTGCCATAAGAAACCAAATGAGCAGTCTCAAGTGTTCTTTCACGCTTTTGATGAGGCACGTATGGATGGGGCCAAAATCGATACAGGCCATTTTTCGCAGACGCAAAAAAAACAGTGCCTTAGCGGAATCTCGTGCCTGGGACCTACTGAACGAGTAACTATCATACGGTAGCACCAGGAATCATTCTCGTCCACACACCAGAACTGGATTTAGATTCTCAAGGCTAGATATATTCGTATGTGTTAGAAGAGTGCTTGTTGATGCAGTTAGTTCATATCATGTAGCGTTATTGCCCTACCCCGTTGTTCGAGCGCTGCTTCTCCAACCTAAGGCCGAATAGGAGACGTGATGTCTTAATCAAATACCGTTCATCTACCATAGGGCAGAAAGCTCTGTCAGTATCAGGCGCCTTACTGTGGAATAAACTTCCCCAGAGCATCAAAACCCCTCAAA
>JACJUY010003223.1:2312-24049 GCA_014220935.1 Platorchestia sp. MABIK | reverse complement strand
AGAAGAATTTGACCTTAGAATTTTAGAATCCTTGTTTATCTTTACCCATAGACCTCAGTTAAATAATGACTTAAGTGCGACGAAATTGAATATTGCCCCAACTGTGTGACTAGGAGTGTGTTCGGATGTGTGTGTGCAGTCCTGTTACTTTGGGTAGATGTTATTGTGTGTTGGTTTGATTGCTAGAATTTAGGTGCATGTGTACGTATGGCTTCGAATGTTGGATAGAAATTTTATTTTTTAATGGTTAGGCTTAGCTATTTTTCGTTCAGTGTAGGTATATTGATATTATATTCGGATAGCTTTTTCGCAATTTGTTCATTATCGTTTTTTTTCTGTTTTACAGCACTGATGATGGAATCGTAAATTCCGAAACGTTTGTTATTAAAAGAATGTTCCCTTTTATATTGGTTCCTTTTTTTATCTTGCGTATTAGATTTCCTAAAAATCGCCCTTTTAATTCTATTAAACTTCAAGCATTACCTCAAATAATTCAAAAACAAAACCACGTAGAGACGCATTTAAATTAACGTACATTCACCCTAGACCTCAAAACTTGCAATAGTGTATCACAATAATTCTAGTCACACAGCATTGGAAATCCACAGAAGTGAAATGCCGGCTGCTGCGCCTTAGGTTAAAATGACGAGCTATAATGCTCCATTGGGGCGGCGAGGAAGAAGAGCACTCACGTGGACGACAGGAGTGACTACGTGGAGAGGATGGCCGTCGGACGCGTGGATGTTGGCGACGACGGTGTGGTACAGCGGCAGGGGCATGCTCAGCATGCCAGACAAGCTCGACGCGCAGTACGCCCCAGAGACACTCACTGGGACTGGAAAGACACCATTGGGTAATGACCATCCTCGACTATCCCAGTGTTCAGAAATGGAAATATTTTAGGGAGATTTTACTCCATATTTAGGGTTTTATATCATATTACCTCGAGACACTCACAGGGACTGGAACGAAAGCATTAGCTAATAACCATACTCGATTTTCCCAGTGGTGAGATTTTAAAATATTTTAGAGAGATTCAATTACAGAATATGTCGTCGACATTTTTAATCATGAGCCAGACTAGATTTCTTCCAAAACGAATGAACGTCCTCATTGTTTATTTTTAGAAAAAACCTCCGATCTCCACTGACGCTTTAAAAACATGAAGAAGTGGGCACACATTCATGGTTTAGTCACCTCATCTTGAGAGCAGCTATTTAGGAAAATCTTAGAGATTGCTAAAGGTCTCAACTGCCTGCTGAAGAGGTTCTGTCAAATAACACCACAAAAAAAATGACCCAAAAACCGGGACTACAAGCACGTACAAAATGCTCAGAAAACTGACGCTTTTCCGTTGATGATTGAAATGACTCATATTAAATTTCTCAGAAATAGTTTTTGAAACATTTCAGGAAAATAGAAAGCGGAATTACAATAAGCTTTGAAGACAAAGAACACATTTGCGAGTGCAGAAGCACAAGGACTCACTCTGCGCTCCGTCGACGCCAGTGATGATGATGGAGCCGTCCTGGCCTATCGTTGCCTCGGTGGTGTGTTGGTTGAGATCCAGCGCCACTGTCTGTAGGCCTCCGTCACCGCCGTCACCCCCCTCCCCCGTCACCTGGGCAGGACAATGAGTCACGGTAATGAGCAGGTCTCTCTGCTAGCTTTGAAGCAAGTTATTGCTCTTCACAGAATATCCTATATCCAGCATTGTAGCTCACCAACTGAAAGCTAATGAAGTACAAACAGCACTGATCAGTGCAATGAGAAAATCATTAAATGAACAGAACATTAATTTATTTGACGGTACAAATTAAGTCTGCTAAACCAGTATTCATTAAAAAAAAATGCAAACATTAATGGAAAACGTATTCAAAGTTGCTGCTTGATGTTCGGCAAAAAGGTTTCACCTATTATTTATTTGATTAGATTATTAGATTATTAGTTAGTTCAAGCCTCCCTATTCTCAACAAATGAGATCCGAAGAGAGGAAGGAAGAAGGCACCATTTAGTATGGAGTTAATTAAGGGAACGTGGAATCTATGCAGAAAGGGCATAGAAACAGTAAGATGAGAAAGAAGTTCATGAAACAAGATCAAAGTTGAAGAAGAAAGTAGTAGGTGTTGAAAAAATAGGACCGCAGTGAACCGAAAAAAGTTGGTCAGTAACAAAACAAAAACCTATGTTATTTTAACAAAAAGAAAGCCTACCTAACCTTTAGCTTGGGCCCTCACATTGTCCATCTGGGAGCGCTAATTACCATAGATACAATAGTTTTATCCCTTTGAGGGGAATATTTATTTGAGTATGAGCACAACTGAAGCTAGTATTGAAGATCTTGTTACACTTGATAGAAATGTTAATGCTCAAGGCTACGTAGATGTATTGAACTGCACTGAAATCAATAGCACCTGCTAGGTGAGCACGGGGCAGCTGATGAAATAAAAGACTAAATGTAGATAGGGACACACGCTACGCTAGAAAATGTTACAGTGAGGCAAAGCCACAACAAACCACAATAAGGAAATGCTAGACTCATTCTTGCTGCGCTGGTTAACCCTTTAACGTCCGAATTTTTGTCCTCATATTACCGTTAACACAACCACCGTCACTGAACTGGCGCCGGCATCAGGCAGTCACCGCTGTCAGGATGAGAAAGGAACTGCCACTCGGCAGTGAACTTCAAAGAACACATTCGGGAACTAATTGAACAAGAAATTAAACATATTGAGGGTATTTTTGAAAGAAGACACTGGTGTCCTCTCGGACGTTAAAGGGTTAATGGAAGCTGGAATTTTCAGTTGTGAAGAAAAGCAGACTTATTGATTCGTTGAAAGCAGTCAAATATCTGGCACATCTGTTTTGACCAAGGAAAGGTGTTGCCAACACACTGTGCGCAAGAGAGAAACACTGTGTCTTAATAGAGTGGTTTTCATACTTTGAATTAGATGTTGAAAGCAAAAGAGTAGAAATATTCTGTTTTTTTTTTTCATGAACGAACACACACCATAACACTCAATATACATGTCCTGTCTTAGGACATAATTTGAAAAGAGGGATAACTATAAAACCCTCATCAGAAATGGGAATCTTTGATACACACGCAGTAACTGGCTCAAGAATGATGACACCTCGTCTACTCCGCTGTATCTCATTCACAACAGACATAATTAACACCTTACTAAGGATTACAGGCTTTCAAGTGACCCTCAATAGAAGACAGGCGACTCACATGCGCAATACCCTGGACCTGAGCAGTGGTACCATCAGGCAGGTGTATGACGGGGTTGTTGGGGTCCACTTGTATGATGCTGACGGTGCCGTCGTGGTTGCTCACCGTCTGCACCAGCGGACCAGAAAATAAGGCAGTGCCCGAGTCGGAGCTGTTGGCGCCACTCACTGAGCACAAGCTCGACACACCTCCCTGCACCGTCGCCGCCGTGATCGTGCCGCCCATGCTGTTGTTGATACTGATCACCGTGTTGTCGTTGGACATGCCCTGTAGAATACATCGCATCAGAAATGACTTCAAAACTCAGCATACATGTTTGCAATCACGGTGTTATGACCCCTCATGAAGTTCTATGTTTGGCACACCATTAATCCTCATTGAGGTCCTTGCAAGTAGATGTCAGTGGCACAGGCTCCGCTAGTTAGCAGATAATGCATCTGCACCCCACCTCTCCTCAAATAAATTCCTCACAAAAGTCATCAGAGGCAGGTTCTGAAATGGCGTTGGAACAGCAGACGTGAAGGCCTTCTCCCATATATGTTCGGTAAAAAATGCATGAAGAGGGATGCTTCTATCTCAAAAGGAGTAAGTTTGAACATCCCTCACTTACTCATCTGACGAGGAAAAAATGTCAACGCACAGTCAAGTCACGATAGTTCTATCAATTAGAAACTTAAGGAAGTACATGTTTATCAGAAGCGTTCGGTGTTTATTTTCTTATTTTGTCAGGGGATACCGCATTTTCAACAATCAAGAGACTATGATTAGCGTCAGCAGTAGATATTTGCAGTCAATGTCATTGCAGACACATGTTAAGTGCCTATCACAGTGCCAAGAATTTCTCAGTTTCATTAGATTACAGATTAGTTTGAGCCTCCCTAATCGCAACCAAGACGGTCCAAAGAGAGGGAGGAACCATTTAGTATGGACTTGAGAGAATGTGGAATCTATGCACAAGGTGCATGGAAACGTAAAGAAAGAAGTTCACGAAACAAGATAAAAGTTGAAGAAGAAAGTAGTAGATGCTGAAAAACAAGACAGCAGTGAAATGAAAAAAGATGGTCCTTAATAAAACAGAAAACATTTAAATTAGGTTAAACACTAATGTACACCCTAGGATAACGTTGATGGTAGGATGCCCTAGAAGTCGTTGAGCTTATTCGGGCCCACAGGTAGCTCTCCTAAAATCTGACCATTGTACTAGACTTAAGAAATAACCTACCTCTGTATCACCTGTGGTAAATAAATTGATTAAATTGTTTTATTTCAACAAAAGAAGGTCTACCCAGCTCTCAACTCAGGACTTGACATATTTCCCTGGGAGCGCTAATTCCCATAGATACAATAGTTGTATCCCCGAGAGGTCCCCAGTGTCATTACTAACTATTGAAGTCTCATATCGGATCTACAATACGAGTCAGCCAGTCGCATCATCAAGTAAGAGGAAGTTCGTAACAAAATTGAGCTCCAATTTGAATTCTATATTTCTACGCTTCAAAATTAATTTTACACTCATAAACAATTACACTCATAAACAAACAACATAAAAATTACGTAAATTACTATCATTACGTAATTACTATCATATCCCATATGTTAAAGAAATTGACATAGCAAAAGGACCAAAAAACAAAATTACGATCGCTCACTATTCACGATAATTGAATAAAAATTAGCCTCAAGACAATGGAGTAATTAAAACTAAAAATTCCAGAATGAAGTGCCACAGCGCTAGCAAAACATAAATCATGGAACAGGATTTAAAGGGAGGATGTGATACGATAACAGGAAATTCATGTTGCGTTACTAGGAAATTCACAGGGGGTAAATTATTGTAGGTATAGGTCAATGAGCTCACGCTTCTAGCATCAACAAAAGCAAGAGCAGGAGAACTTTGCTTGCCTTGCAAAACATTGGTAGTGTTGGAAAGAAAGTAATGACCGGTCAGACAAAGCACTGCCGTACAAAAAAGGGGTACATAAAAGTAGAGCTCAATGAGGGCAAAGAGAATGCTGTAGAAGCAGCCTTGATATCAGGCTAAAAAAAAATAATTCGCTAGCCCATGCCTTCGTAGCTAAAACAGTTTTCTCAAAGCAATCAGCTTGTTGCAGCACACGGCGTTGGATACGTAGCTTTTCGAATTTAGGCAGAACAGTCCAGCACAATTCAACATATGAGAACAAAATTACGAACGATAGAAAAATTTAATGGAGTGAAGAGGTATGTTGAATGTTTCAGATGTTTTATAATATACAACAGTAAGTGTTCCAGTAGTTAAATTGCGCATCCCTCGTATATTTTTTTCAAAGGCATAGCAGTACACAACTGAAGTTAGTGCAAAGAAGGTAAATAATTATTAAAATCATGTTTCAAACGCAATCTGAGTCACCTTAGTGTTTAGAGACGAGAATCTTCGAGTAGGAATTGTAATTTGCGATCGAGCTAAAAAATTGTGCACACTAATATGTAAATAAAATTTTAGCTACCACAGTACAACGCAAGCTACCTTTTGCATTGTGTGTAACGTTGAGTAGAGGTGAAAATTAGGTATTGCACAAAAATTTCTTAGGCTTACATCCATTATTCAGTGTTATATCTAGGTGGGTGCAGAAAAAATCAGATGTTACAATAAAGAAGTAAACCTCCAAGGACACAATCATCTCGATAATAAAATGGCACGCAAACCGGACCCTGGCAGCAAAGCTAGGCTAGACATTACAACGAGAGACGCGTACAGCTCCTGTATCAGGCACGCACTTCCCTGAGTAATCAACTTCCAACATCCAGTGCACAGGCCCCGTCATTACGCGAACTAGGTGAACTGAACAGCAATCATCGCAGCCACTGTGAGCTACTGACGTTTATAAAGGATCAGGAATTAAATTGAATTCCAATTTTAGGTGGAATTATGGGCACAGTTCCCGTTTTGAACTTAAAATAATCTCAACTTGAAGTTTAAATAGAAATAAATACGGCACATGTATGCTATATTCGTGTAACTGTACAAACAACGAAATTAGTTGAATTGTGCACGTTGCCGCGTCGCGTAGTGATATCTCACGACTCAAGAGATATTCTAACGATTTGACTAGATACGCAATTGCACCGAATTATGATTATTAGAAAATCCACTTCAATACATGGCAAACACTACGTGTGTTTAATGGTATCACATGATGGTGATATTCCTTTCAATTTTTCTAAATTGGATTTCCTCAAATGTTCAATCTCTCTATATATGTGCGCTGTGGCTGGGAAACATTTCCATGTCTGAGCGCTCAATTTACATAAATTTTTTGCTTCATCAATTTCGCCTTGGCTTGCTTTACAGGTCACAGTTTTAATGCGATGATTAAATAAAATAAATAAAACCTTTTATTCTTTGACACATTGTTATTCCCCCACAACAGTTGCACCTATTACTCTGTGCTTTCCTCTGTACACCATTCCAATTTCTCCTCCGCTGTTTCCACACTCTTTCCTGGAGTTTTAAATCCCTCCTCATAACCTATATCTCTTTATCTCTGTAAAGGAGACCCAAGTGCCGAGACAATATCATGGAATAAGATTCAGCCCATAAAATAACATCAGTAAAAAACTAAACATTTCATGGAAGAAAGCAGCATGTACGCTTTACCTGTCCTTTGTCTTCCTCTTCAATGAAGGCAGGCAGGAGGTCGTCCCTGCCGTGGTATTTGTAGCAGTTGATGACGACCTGCCGCAGTGCCGTCGTCCAGGAGATCTGTCAGCGCAGACACAAGGGGAGCTAGTTAATGCGTTGTGTGGCATCGGTGATATGAGTTTGCACTCAAACATACAGTTTGCACATTTTAAAATTTGTACGCTCACGATATCCGCTTTAGGTTTTGGAGGAGATTATTGATTTACTTATTTTTGAAATTATGTTTTTGAAATCACAGACAGTTACTTTCTGCTCAATATATACGCATTCGCAAATAACAGTCCAGAATTTAGCATTAAAAAAAAAAGGGGACAGAATTATAAGGTAAATTGGTTGTACAATTATTCTAAATTGCCTTGAATCATAACTCATGCAATGAAAAGCTCACTAGTGTCTAAGCCATTGAGACATAAGTTGAGCAAAATTTTGACCCTTACAAGCAGAGAAAAGAAATACAAAATGCAATACAATGTACAGTACTGTATACTAAGAATTCCAAAATTCTTGCTATGTAAGTATGTAAACACTTTGAAATAACTCATAATTACAACATTCAAGTATATCCCAATGGATTAAGGGAATTTTGAAAATTTCTCAAGTTCTTACACAACTATATCGGAATGCGTGGACAAAACGCAGCAACCTAGTGCCATCTTCACACAATTCATGACCAGTTAGGTCAAGAAAATCGTTGAAGAAATAGGCTCCCGTTCCCCGTGTGTGTGGCCAGCGCTGCAACGCAACTGCCTCCTCACCTTGTGTTTCTGGTCTTCCGATCTGGCGTCCATCCTGACGTTTGCCCAGGGCACCTCTCTGGGCCACCACGCCGGCCGCGTTGTGTCCCGGCCCCAGCCGGGCTTCCCTCTGCCTGCACACACGATCTAGCGCCTCAACAACACAAAACATCGTTGCTATTTGCATCGATAATATTTACATTGTAGATAATTGCATTGTTGATATTTGCGTTGTTGATAATTGCATTGTTGATATTTGCATTGTTGATATTTGCATTGTTGATATTTGCATTGTTGATATTTGCATTGTTGATATTTACATTGTTGATATTTGCATTGTTGATATTTGCATTGTTGATATTTGCATTGTTGATATTTGCATTGTTGATATTTGCATTGTTGATATTTGCATTGTTGATATTTTTATATCATTGATATTTGTTGTTCTGAAAGATCTCAACCAACATGTAGCTGAGAAGAAAAAAACACAAATTGCTGCTAGTGAATTAAAAATTTTTAGCATCAGCTTCAAAGAATTAACTACTGTACCAAAGATATACTTCAAAATCTATACTTTAGGGATACAAAGGTAAAACGGCTGTTGCAAGCCATACTGTATGATGTTCAGCACACGTAAATATTTGACGACCAGCTCTTCCAGCATTAAAGTATTGACAAAATAGAAGGAAGTCCCAGTCAACATCTTCCCACGTTGGTCAACACCAAATGATATTATAGAATCACATAATTATTTCATGAGTGTTTTCTTGGGTTTCTTATTGAAGAAGGCAAAAAAATAAATCATCAACTAATCCTTAGCACAACGTTTTGACTGATAGAATATTTAAAAACATATATAAAATATTACAAACCAGTAAAAAATTAATAGCAAAATTTATACCGAAAACATAACATAGTAAAATAAGCGCAAAATATGAAATACGGTAAACATGATTTATTTACACTTAGTTCATTGGACAGCATTTTTAATGGGTTGGGATTTGGTAGAATTAATGAGTGCAACCCATGCATGTCTTGAGCGTCAAAGTGCGCGGACAGCGCGAGATGCGTGAAGGCAAACCTGCAAGCAAGGCATGATGTTCATTATTGCATGGCATCAGAAGAATCTTAAGTGCTTGTGTGGGCATCATGAGGCGAAAAAATTTCAAAGAAAAACAGAATAAATGCAAAACTTTCAGTCCCATCGAGTTATAATCCATTTCAAATTTATCTGACAGACTACTGACTCATTGTAGAATATAAAAGGCTCAATAAAGCATTTTAACATGAGTTGAAATTCACATCAAGACAAACATGTAGACCACTGAAACATTGCGTGATCCCACCACTAGCATGAAGTCCGGCACATCAGCAACTGAATAACACTACAGAAGCGAAACTTTACCAAGAGGCGACATGGTTTACCAGTGGAATATTTGAGCATGAGAGGGATGAAAGCCCTGAGTTGGGCCTGGGTCATCTTCTCGACTGGGGTGGGGATGCCATCTATGACGAGGGGCGGCAGCTCATATAGGGAGGGGTCTTCTTGGGGTGGAGGGGGGGCCTGCAGAGCCAGCGCCGTCTCCAACTCTGCCATGATCATCTGCCGCAGCGACTTGATCTGCACATGGTACATGTCTCTCGTTATCTGCGTGTGTAACCTATGCATTTCATGATAGAAATTCGATAGTTCAAGTTCAGAGAAGTAATATTAGCTTTTGGCACTGTTTTCTGGGAGGGCGATAACAATGAGAGCTTTAATGAATGAAATAAACTCGATTGTTAGCAATGACCTTGGAATGGATCTCATCACCATAAAATATTGCAGCTTTTTACGAAAAAGTTTTTCAAATATATTTTAACTCCCATTATGTTAAGACATGTTTTTCCTTGCGAGTCCAGCAGAGAAAGAACTAAGAGACAGTGGGGTGGGGCGACATGAGGACAACACGGCGGACGAGGCAGGAGATGCCAGGCGCGCTCACGCAGCCTCGTGCGGGCAGCCGGACACGCGGGACCGAGCGGCGGGCTCTGGAGCTCTGTAGCTCTGATCTACCGCGTGTCTTCCTCCTCGCCTACTCCAGCCTCAATTGCTGGATTTTGTGGTCCAGATTTGATGGCAGATGATGGTATACATCAGAACTCATGTTTTAATTTGTGGAAGAAGCCGACTATGAAAAATGAGTTTAAAATCATATCAAAAATAAAGCATGCCTAATTACCTATTTTGACATGGATTCTTCAAAATCAGCAAAATTCTACACTGATGACACATTTAATTTTCCTGAAGGGAGGACAGCGGTAATTGTTAGTAATGACAAATATTTTATTAGTTAAAGCATTTATTCTTATCGCCAATCACAAAGGAAAAGAAACCCTCAAAACTCTTAGAACAACCTCATTTTAACTTCATTTACACATTCTGTAGTATAGTCTACAACCAATAGAGGAAATGAATTACGTGCTTCTCAACTAGGAGTTGCTGCCACAAAGATTAAACCTGCCTCAAGTAATGATTGTAAAGCTTTCTGGTTGCTCAAAATGTCTTTTGTGTCTGTGCTCCAAGGGACCTCAACATCAACAATTAGGTTACCAAACCAGGCAAATCAATTTCCGCACTATGTACGGCAAAGACCAGATACAAGTTTACTTCTTCTCACGTCTTCTAAAAGCTGGACACAACTTCACTTACATTGCATCCTGAATCCCTAACAGATGTTAAATCATAACATCCATTAACACTTTGAGTGCGACGTGCGCCACCGGTGGTTCACGGAGGTAATTTTCATGGTGCTGCTGACCAACCGGTAGTTGCAAACTCAATTTTCATAAATACTTAATCAAAGCTAAATAAAGGCACGATCCAGTTCATGTTTGATATTTTCAAAATAGTTTACTACAATTGACTTTAAATTTGAGTTTGGCATTAAACTAAATATTTTGTAGTCGCAGTCAAAGTGTTAAAGACAGAACACAGGCACATTTACGACGCGCGTTGAAGAGCAGCAGAAAGTTTATTCTCTCTCACCCAACCAGCCAGCCAGGCTGGGCGCAGTACACTCACCACGTCTTCTAAAGGCTTCGCACCAAAACACTTGAAATTGTTGCCAGATTTACTAGGGGTCGCCACCAGCACAACTGCCTGCTGTCCAACTCTCGTTGAATATTCGTCTATTGTCAACTGGAAAACACATCAAAAGATCACATCAAAAACTCAAGTAGCCTAAATACACTTCATTTCCATTCATTGACTAGAAACAATTCGCCCTACAGAATCATGTAGCTGTAGCTCGCTTGGTCTATCTATTGCCATTCCCAAGCAGTGAAATGGATACCAGAGAACAACATAATAACGTTATTAAAATTAAAAAAGGACTAAGTTACCCAGCTACGGAAATAAAAAAATAAAAAGACAGAAAAACACGCGTTTTAAGCATCTCCATTTTCGAATAGCAGTTTCATGAATTAAATAAATTAAAGCTCTATCGAAAAAACGCCCGCTTTTTTGACGGCATGATTTTACTGGGCTTCACAGACACAGGGTAGAGGAGAAAATTGCAATCAAGGTGTTTTAATATAATTAAATTAATTTCGACCTGAATACAAGCCATCATAGTTCTGGCCAAAATTAGCCTATATAGAATGAAAAAAAAGATGTAAGCGAATGTGTATGTTTTCGGTTACGAAGTGACTATGTATTGGGTTACATATTTAAATTTTCCTCCCAGGTGCCGGTTTTTTGTGGAAAGTCTTAATGCTGCGCTGCGTGATTGCGTTTCTCTTGGGAATAACTTAATAACACCATATCACAAAAAAGTCATGTGGTTGCTCCCACGCATAGCCACCCTAAATACATTTATTACCCCCTTCGTTTGTTCATTCTCTCAGTAGCGGCCGTCTAGATAGCATAACTTAGTGAGTTCGCGCACGATTTCTTTGTGATTTTCAAACGTGGTTTGTGACGCCCCCAGCATCGACACTCCTCTAAGGCAAAGTTCAAGTTTACTGTGCATGGATATTAAAATTTTTCAGTTAATTTTTGTTCTGTATTTTTGCCTGTATGTTAAATTATGATGGTGCACTTTATTTAGGAATTATAATGATTGTAATTTCTTAATTAAATGTGAATGTGTGTAAAGAAAAATTAATGAAAACGGGCTTTTATTGGCGGGTGGAACAAATTATTTCGTTTTTATAACATTCTTATGGGAAAATCATTTTGGGATACGAATTTTTTGGGTTACGAGGCGGCACTCGGAACGAATTAAATTCAAAACTAGAGGTACCACTTATTTAGAACTACCAGATTGGTCAGACACTTTCCATGTGTTTGGGAATGGCATCTCTGAACAAGAAATGTTGAAGAAAACAATGCAGAACTTCGAGAACAGGCTCCAGCAGTGTAACAAGGAAGAAAGACGTCATTGTTTTCAGTCCATAGTAGCTGGTCAATCGGTGAGAACGTGATAAAATGCATTCATTTCTATGCTATAATTAATTATAAATTCACAATCTTCCAAAACAACAAAGTATTTATTTCACCAAAACATGAAATTCTTCTGTAACACCATTTACATTACAATTCCAAACCTCACCTAAACAAGCAATATGCACAATCTAAGCCAGACCCACATGAGCACACCCCAAACAATTCCTAAACTGGTCACGGCACGCACCTTCAACTTTCTAAGTAGCCTCGTCTGCTGGCGTTTACGAATAGAAGGATTGAGCTCGAAGCAGTGGTGCTTCTTGCGCTTTTTCGCTGACGCGATCGCGGCCGCCGCCGCTACACCAACTGGACCTGTTGTGTTCGGTGTGGGAGTGCAGGGCGTGTAGGAGGGATGAGTGTAAGGGAGTTCAGGCGATGTGTGGGTAAAAAGGAAGCCCAAGTGGGATGTATAGGGGAGCCAAGAAAACGGAATTACAGAGACGAGAAACAGAAGATAAAATAATATAGAAAAAATAAGAAAATACAGCGTGGGTAAAGATGTTGAAATAAGAGCCAAGACAGCAAGTTGGTGGACAAGTGAAATTTTTGCATCCGATGTGAAAAATTTGAGAAAAGGCAAATGTTGAAAGATCAGTGAGAGAAATTGTATATGAAGAATTTTTCGAGATGAAAGAATGTAAATGAAAGGCAATAAAACCATTGAATCATCCCATTGAAGGATTGCAAAATAGCAAAATGACATGAGATGCAGCCAAGAAGAAAATATTCCGTAGTAAAAGAAAAAGAAGAGGGTAAGTGAGAGGAATATAAAGGCAAGGAATGTGAGGAGGATGTGGGGTAGAGGGAAACAAAATTTGAGTTAGTACAAATAGCGGAGCAGCACTCCAAGAACGAGCGGATGACATGGTGATTGCCAAAAGTAGGAAAGAGCCAAATAATGAATTTGACTTCAGTCAACAACTGAGACCGATCAATTTGACACAAATGCGCGTGCATACAAGCTAAAGCTCTGATGAAGCTCAAGGCTTCACAAGCCCTATTGATCTTCATCGAGGGTCATGTGGCACGAGCCAATTTTCTCGGACGAGTGTTACGTGCTTATTTTGCTGTGGGCAAATGTTCCTAACACAAAGTCATCTGGTTTACTCAGAGCAAGTTTCAAAATCGCGTGTTATTTAGAGTATGAAGTAGCCTAAAATACACGTGAAAGCTTCCCTGCGTTTCTTGCAATCATTTCGTGCTTGGTGAAAAGTCGAGCAAATCAATCGGTCCAGTTATCAGGATCTGACCCTTCAAACTCTGAGCCAAATGCTCAGTGTGGAGTGGGATCTCTCTCATGACACACGCAGGCTCAACTGATCACGGCAAAAAGCTATCGCAGCTACAACTAAAAATGAAGTGCATCTTCGAAAAAGGTAAAACAAAGCATTAAAATAATCAGTAGGCAAATGAATAAATAATGTGGCTCTTTGGTGCTGAACAAAAAATACACAAAACACACAAAAAATAGCTATAATTAAAGACATAAGCAATAACGAAGAGTAAATTAACAGAAACGACGCTTATCCTTTGAAATAAGTTTCGTTAAATTTTTGGGTTCACTTTGGAAGATAAACTAATGTGATATAGAATTCTACAACAGAAAGCCTCTATCTTCAGTTCTGATTGCACCCACCTCTGCTCTCCTATTGTCATGTGAAACATTACCACTTAACCAGTGCATTGCTAAGGAATGACTGGAGACAAAAATTTCAGCGTTAGGCTGCCTGGCTTCATCTTTCAAATGAGCACCATCAATAAGCCCCGAGACCGCTACATGCCGTTATCACTTGCGTGAAAACTAAGCAAGAAAATAGAGGCATTCTACTTCATTACTAGGAATTCATTTTCTCGTTAACTACGCTCGATGCTGTTGCCATATTTCAAGAATTACCTACTAACTGCCTTCAATGCGAAAAAGTTCCAAAAGCCCATTTCTGATGCATGGTTAATTAGCAGCACTAACGCGCAGCCTCCAAAGGCAAAACTTTGAGGACTAGCTCCCCTTGTGACCTGCTCAACTCGAGTTACCTTCACGTAGCCAGTGCTCGACAGCCCAAAGAGAACATGAGTTCAATTTTTAAGTGAAATATTATTGTACGCATGGTATTTTCAACACACCAGAACGTTGAAGGCGTGTTTAATCAGCTAGGGTCGCCTGTAATAATGAAAAAGTAAGAACAATGCAATTCAGAAGGAATTCCAGTCGCCTATGAACTCCTGCAAAGCCCCAGGTTGTAAACGCGTGAAGGTTTCACACTTCTATCTTCCAGCCTCAACATCTTTGGTCATAGATGAAGCTCCATTATGTGCTTGATTACCTTTCAAAACTATTTACTTCCTCCCCCAGAATAAAATGATGAGCATGTATTACGTGAACATCAATTCAAATAAGTAATGCAGCAAATTAATACATAAAAAATACAAAATAAATATATGCTAAAATAAAATAAAAAAGCTTAGTAAGGTAAACTTAATTTAAAAAATATTGTGGAAGCCACTTCACAATGAAAATGATACGTTAATCAAGACGAGTCTACACCTAACATCATGCACCAATACTTCAATAGCACAAACTCTACGGGATTGCCACCTAATTTTGACTTAAATGCGGTTTGTCTTCCAAGTGAGAACAAAACCAGCATGCAAATAGAACCGAGACTAAGATTAGATGTTAGTTTAAATCTCACTAAGCGAAACAAAGGCGTTCCAAAAAGAGGAAGGAGGAAAGCACCATTTAGTATGGACTGAAAAAACGCAAAATTTACGCACAAAATGCATGAAAACAATGAGTTGAGAAAGAAGTTCATGAAACAAGATACAAGTTGAAGAAAGTCGTAGGTGCAGAAAAACAGGTCAGCAGTGAACCGTAAAAAGATGGTCCAAACAAAACAAAAACCTATTTTATATCAACATAAAAAGGGTCTCCCTAATCTTTAGCTCAAGACCTCACATATTCTCCCTGGGAGGTCTGTTCTCATAGATACAATAGTTGTATCCACCTGAAGGGAACAAATAGAACCATTTCATTTAAACTTATTTTATAAAGTAAATTTGGATGCAAGTTGATGTTTGGATACTATGAAGCCTTAAGAATGATTTGCTGATGTTTCTGAGGCGAGCAAAACTTGACACTACGTATTTGCAATAAAATGAGGCATAGCTTTGTACTTCGAATGCCGTAGTATGTCTCCTTTAGTGACAAAATATATTATTTAGACCTCAGTGCACAGCCAGAATAATTCGGCAGAGGAGTTAAAAAAACATGAAGGCATTCCAAGGAAGCAGGATACTTTTAGTCAAAATTTGAAATAAGTGGCACCATTGAAAATATCATAGTCTGAACGTATTCAAATACATTCCAATGAATGTGAAATTAGTGTTAATGTGACTCATGTTCAGCAAGCAATCACAAGCCTTGCATTTATGAGAACTTAATAAGCCTCCAAAAAATACTGAAACAAAGTGTTGAACTCAAATACTCTATATAAAATTATAGCTACATGTAAACCAATGCTTAACATACGTAATACATCCAAGAGTCTCATAAACTTGAAAACATTTTACAAATCTGAATACGAATATCATGCAGCTAGCTAGAAACAAGCAAGCTGAGTGAGAATACGACATGCACGTGCCAAGTACAACAAAAAAAGTATAAGATACAGATAGGACAGCTGCGTGTGCCAACTCCAGACGTGGAGATGAGCGAGTGTTAGTAGCGGCTAACTGTTGATAGGAATCACCACATCAGCCCCAGCAGTTCTCGAAGCACTTCAGTACATATACTCAGTGTGTCATGGTATGATCTCACCTTGCCACCCACCTGCCGCCGCTAACTGGGCGGTCACATCGTCTAAATTTGGAGAAAAATACGGGGAGGAACCTCCATCGTCGTCGAAGCTCTCTGGTGACAGCGGCATGTCATCGTCATCACTGCCCAATGATTGCAAAGTGAATTTCTAGGTGTCTTTATTTGTGCATTTATGTTCAGTTTCTTACACAGTGGTTCTTGAAAGACTTAAGCTTCAACACTCGAGGACTCGTCAGTTTCAAGTAATTTTTGGCCCACCATGTTTCATGAAAACCCACAAATGCATGAATATTTCTGCACAGCATGCCGAGCATATTCGTGAAATTTTGCTGACTTCACCCAATACTGATGAACCTAGTTACGATGGGTTGCCTAATAGAACCGGCTCAACATGTGTGAAAGGTAGATCATAGATTTGATTGTGAAGTTAGTCTAAACATCCGTAACACGTTCACCGCTTCTCCGCGGTTGTTAATGGTGTTTGGTTAGGTTGTATTATGCCTGCCATGCATTCGTGAGCCGAGTCACGTAAAAGCGCTCGTCGTGTATGAGCAATCGCATTTTGACTGAGCTGTTCCCGCCGATAGCACCGGCCTAGCCCAGCACCGACACCCAGTAAAGTCCTCTAAATCGTCTCCGAATTTGACTCTCCGAAAGTAGTAGCCACGACGTCACATTGGTGGCCAGTATGGGGAGGTATAAGTCCTCTAAATCGTCTCCGACTTTGACTCTCCAAAAGTAGTAGCCACGACGTCACAGTATGTAGCAGAATAGGGAAAAGGACATCACTGCTCCAATGCATTTTCATCCTTCCTAAGAAATATGAAAATGCAATTGCACGATCGCATTTCACCTCGGATGATATCAGTTATTTTTTAAAAAGATAGTGAAATAGATGAAATGTTATTCATTTATACCGGTACATGAAAGAGCAATTAATCGATTGGTACACATTTGCCCCAATAAGCAGGGAATGTGTTAACCACAACAAAGGTGTTCCAAAGAGACAAAGGCACCATTTGGTTGGAATCACGAAAACAAAGAATCTATCCACAGGGTGTGGTCCCACATAAGATCTCCTGAACATAGAAACAGCAAGTTAAGAAGTTAATGAAACAAGATATAAGTCAAAGAAGAAAGTAGGTGCTGAAAAAGAACGAAGCAGTGAACTGAGGAAAGATGGTCTGGAACAAAATAATGATAAATTATTGTTCAACAAAATTAAGGCCTACAACTCGAAACTGCATATCTTCTTCCTGGAAGCACCAATTCTCACAAATATAATGGTTGTATCCCCTAGAGGGGTATAAAAAAATGTACTTTTTAGGTCTAGAAGCAATGTTTAAACCCATTCCTGAAACTGATTTACTCACAGAAGTATGAGAAACATGTTTTTGACATTGCAAAATTTTGAAGTGTTACGCAAAGCAGTTCATACAGTATTTAATCCTTATTAAGGATTTTCTTTCAAACTAAGTAGTTATAAGCACTTTCAGAAAATGCAGATGGCAAGAGATCGCGAATTTGCATGTTTCGTGAAGAGTGATGGTCTTAGACACACGAATGGTGATGCCAACTGTAGAGCAATGATGCATAAGCAAAAGTGGGCAAAATATCACCTCATTTTGTCAAGAAGTTTAAAAAACAAAATAACAGAGCAACAATAACATGTTGTTCTTCAACAAATGAGTTATGACCAAGTAACAAATAATAATAAATGTACAAGATATAAAAACTAAAAAATAACTTGCTAGAGAGACTCTGAAACGTACAATCCTAATAGATAGTACTGTAAGCCTTTGGGCACTCTACTCTTTCAGGACTTTAAAAACTTTCATAAAATTTTCTTAAAGAAAGGTGTTGGATAAATATATTGTATACTATTTTGTCTTCAATACTATTCTACATAGCATTCGGCAACTAAATAGTTATGATTTTGATGAAAAAAAGAGCATCATGATGAGAAATGTGATGGCCTCCGCAAACAATGGCACTAACTCGGCTGTGCACGAGTTGCCTTCAGTTGTCCTTGATACATGCCCAGGTTTTTGCAGCAGTACTCAACCATGCATTACTCTACATTGTATCAGTGATCAATACGATCAATTAAACCTGCAATATTAGAAATACGAGCCTGTTAAGCCATCGCCAATGTAGGTCGACTGGTGCCTTTGCACTACGGAAGGAAAATAATGCTTCCCTTGGATAAACTGAGCTCACGTATCATAGATACTTGCAAACCGGACTTCTGTGACAATATTCAATTTTTTTTTGGCTTATTAGCTGATTGCTTTTTTGCTGGACTTTTTTGCGGAAATTTTGCCACTTAGAACGCATCAATCTGGAATTACAAAAAATATTGGAAGCTATTCCCGCAATGGAAAACTGTTGACGAATCCTAACTTGCCCTTGCAGAACCAGCATAGTTTTTGTGGTTAATCTGCCATCTTTCTAAAAATTAAATAAAGGTCAGCAAATCAGACTTTCTTTCCTATCCCTGAACATCAGGAAGATTCAATGGAATAAATCAGCCTCAGAAAAAATGGCTTTATCAGTGATCCAAACTCCGATTGGAACCGGAATAAAATCTCAACCAGACGCAATTTTCTATTTTAAAATAACATTACTCAATTGCTCTCAAGAGGCATGAGGTAGAAATACATGTCTAAATTACGATTGACAGAAGTTTGCTGTAGAGTCAACAACGAGGAACTCCACCTCTAATGAAAGAGCTGCTAAGCCAGTGACAAAAGCCCATTCTTACCCGAGAAAACTTGGCTCTCTCAAAAATTAAATTATCTGTTCATAAAGAACCGAATAAAGGGTGCTGAACAAAAAATACGCAAGATATTTAACTTGAATGTCAGATATTTTAACTTGAATGTCAGATATTTTAACTTGAATGTCAGATATTTTAACTTGAATGTCAGATATTTTAACTTGAATGTCAGATATTTTAACTTGAATGTCAGATATTTTAACTTGAAAGTCAGATATTTTAACTTGAAAGTCAGATATTATAACTGGAAAGTCAGATATTTTAACTTGAAAGTCAGATATTTTAACTTGAATGTCAGATATTTTAACTTGAATCGAAAAAGGTGTAGTCCTAAAATATGGCATGGGCCAATACAGTCGAATGTTTGCCTAATTCCCAGCACAGTCAAGCTCTCATTGATTATAAGCAAGCTAATGCCTCCCTTTACCAACTTGCTCTTTTTCAGAAATACTATGAAATACTTATTCAACCTAAGCCTGAAAGATTATTGGGTTGGATATAAGGTTCCATGATTCATTATAAACTAAGCTCATAATAAAAGAGTGGTAAAAATAGTAGATTTTCTTGACGTTAATATGAAAAAAATCCACTTTTAATCTAAAAATGTCAGGAAGTGTACTTTTATAGCTACATCTACTACTCACCATTAGAGCAATTCAAGGTTGTGCTCGTAAAGTCAGTATGTATAAAAATGTAGGAGAGTCCTAAACTGCAGTGCAATCATAAATATCCTCTCCTAAAATAAGAATGCAGTGAGGCAAGTTGAGGCTTAATATACAGAGCTATTAATAGACTTCAAGAGGAAGAAAACCAAAGAAGTAATTTTGTCCCATGTTATAAAATCTCTCACATGTTATAAAAAATACTTAATTTTTGTTAGAATAATTGAACTACAGCAATTGTAAGTCGCTGCTTATTTCATAGAAGATAAATTTAAAAATGCTTCCCTCTTCATAATCCTAAATTTTCTTTACATATTCATGTAAATCTGATACTAATATCTTATTTGGCTAAAACATCCTAAGGTTCTTGATCCTGTTTTACAATTAGTCCCACACCTAATCATACCTTTCAAATTTCAAACTGAAGCATAAATGAATGCACTTCTGAGTTAATTTTTGCTTAGTTGGTTAAAATATTTGTTCTGAAATTAAATATTTGAAGTTTCTAAAAAATGCTACTATGATTTGAAAATAAGAAAATGCAAATGCATATAAGACATTTAGATAAAAGACACCATAGGATAAAATGATTAGATTTTTGACATTCAGAGCAGATAAAATATTACCTTAAATTCTGTGGGGAAGAGAGTGGATTGTGTGAAGGGGAGAGTCCACCTTGTGGAGACTCAAGAGAGTCAGCAACAATGCTCTCTGACATGGCATCATTGTTGAGGCCCGCAAGAGCAGACGTTGCATCTGACCGGCTCTCCACAGCACTGATTATGACAGCCCCTCCACTGCTGCCACACACTCCATTCATCATTTTGGCCTGCCAAAAATAGCGAAATGAATACATCACTATATTTAATCAGCAGCTAAAATAATCCTTCTATACATTTAATTTTCCTGATGTTGCCTAAATCAAAAGATTTTCAGCATAACTAAAAAATCATTTCATACAAAATCCTCTGCAAGGAATTAGAATAATTTTCATATACTGTAATATTAAAGAGAGCTATAAAATAGCTTTCTAAGAAATCTGTATCACAGATTAAATGTATAGTTTTGTACTTTTAATGCTTGATTACTGAGTGAGAATATACATTTGGTGAAAGTTTTAAAATATTGTAAAATAAACTATTTTATTGACTGTAATTGCAAAAATGATATTAAAATGAAATATGTGGCTAAAAAAATACCCTACTCTAGTTGAATTCCGTTTTAAAATATTCATAATTTAACACTAAAAACATAAATCCCCTTAAAAATCAAGTAAAACAATGGAAGAAAAATGAATTTAAACAAGCAAAGAAATGCATAATTATATTAAGAAACATGGCTATAGTAAAAAATAAGGGAGTTTTAGAGACCTTTCATGCATATTTGAGATGTCTTTTGTGCCTACAAAGCACAGCAACATAACACCTCTACAGGTGGCTCATCAGTTCTTAGCTCCGAGGTTCAAAGGTTTGAATGTCAGGGCGCAGGGCCAGAAAATTGCAGCATGTATGTCAGCGCATAGCAGATGCTTCCCTCCCTACTGAGCAGGTCCAAACTCATGCTATACCCAACTTCGGGTGCGTACGCATATTTCTCGCTCAGCTGATGCCAACGCACACAAAACTGGGTCTTCACATCATAACACACTTAGAAGTAATAAAAGAGAGAGGTTTGGCACACCTACCGGTACAATAAAACTGTCTTTCAGCCAAGACCTCGGCTAAAGACCACCCTGAAATCTTCGGAGCAGGGAGAATAAATATTGATTTTCTCCATGGCTGGCAGGGAAGCAGCCATTTTTGGGCCTGCGCAGAAGCGACCGAATTTGTAACAGGTTGACGCGGGAGGGCGGGCTTTACAGATTCGTGTAAACAGACGCAAGAATTGGTACGTGCTACAGGATGAGGACAAAACATGGCTTATTATACTCACAGGTCTTGAATAATCAGAGAAAGACGTCGTCTCAGTAAATTGCTGCACCTTTAAGGCTGAAACTGCGCCATCTACAGGATCTCAGACGAAACAGAACAACATGCTGAGTCGGTGCCGGCATGAGGGAACACGATTGTGTGATGCTTATAATTTTATCGCAATTGATTTGCAATTATTTCCAGGATGTTGACTAGATATCAAATTTAATGTTGAGAACGGGTTGAACATCTGTTTTTCTTAAAGAATTAGTTGATAAAATAAAGACACTTTTTCAAAAGCAACTATAGTTTGAATGTAATTGCTTAGTGACGTTTGCATCTAATAAGCGACTAGTATCATTTTTACGACCAAGATACAATTTATTCAATGGACGTTATTTTTAACTGATGAATCAAATATGTAAAAACTAA